>PVLC010017267.1:18335-34161 GCA_004027655.1 Graphiurus murinus
TGATGTACCTACACAATCATATCAAGGTCACTCACTGAAGTGAACCTTAGGGGGAGGGAGGGGGAGGGAATGGGGAGGGAATCGGGGAAGGGGTCAAATGAGAATTGTGTGCAAATATGTTGTTAACAATTTGTACTTAACAAAGATGTATGCTATATTGCACGAGTTACTACAATAAAAAATTTAAAAAAAAAAAAAAAAGCCAGGACAATACTTTGTTTACAACTTTCACATGAACTAGTCCATACTCTCCCTAACAGAGGACTGATTTGTGCATATGCCTCCTATTATCTGCTAGATCACATTCTCCTTACAAACCATCAGGGCACACTCTACTCATCCATCTCTCCCCAAATCACACTCAGCATAGTGTCCAGCATGGCAATATTAAGGTTGTATTTGTAATGATTTTAATTTTGGAATGATTTCATTAAAAATATGTGGATACTTCAAGTTCAAATGGATCATAAGACTGGGTCATAGACCAAGATGTGAGCTTTTCAAAGATACCATAATTGGGACAAAATGTTGAAGTTATTCATCTTTCCAATAAACTGCTGAAATGGGTCTTTGTGGACCCATGTGCTGACTGCCAAGTGTTCAAGATTATGACTCAACAGAAGAGTAAAATGGTCATATTTGTGACTGAGGATTCCTTTTTTGTGAAAAAAAAAAGTAAATTTCTATCAAACTACTTTTGATGTTTTTAAAGGAAGAGGCCCCAAAGATTTGTTATAAAATCATGTTCAAAAACTCCCATATGTGAACATGCCCATTTCCCTGGGCTATTTGACCTATTTTTCTTTCAAATTTATGAATCAATCCTTTAGTATGAATAAACAATAAGGGGATTTTTTTTATGAATAGCCTCCCTATTATCATGGTTCATAACATTTTACAATGCAATTATTGTGGGATGTATCATAACATAATTGATATTCTAGAAATGGAAATGGGAAGTAATAAGAGGAACAAAGTTACTCGAGAAAATGCAAGTGTAGTTTTTTTAAGACACATCTGTAAGAAATTCTGCTCTGACACACCTCTTCAGAGAATCAGGCTCTTCCTGTTAGATAAAACTTGAATGGAAGCCAAGCCAAAGACAGATCTCTAAAATGTCATAATGCCCTAATTTATAACCCAAAGCCAGTTGATGCACTCATGAACTTGCCTGGATGTGAGCGATTAGAGAATTTTCTAGTGTGAGCATTAAATCAACATTTAGGCCAAAGATTATCTGTTTGTTCAACATTTATCTTCTCTCTCTCTCTCTCTCTCTCTCTCTCTCTCTCTCTCTCTCTCTCTCTCTCTGTCTCTCCTGATTTTTTTAAATAAGTTGGCTGTATCAAGATATTTTATCTTTAACTACTATAGCATATGTCTCCTAAGAACAAAGGCATTCTCCTTTGTAATCACCTTGTCACGATCAAGAATTAAGCTTCAAACTGGGTGTCGTGGCACAGGCCCCGTAATCCCAGTACTTGAGAGTCTCACTTAGGCTGGAAGTTAGTCTCAGCAATTTAGTGAGGCTCTCAGCAACTTAGTGAGACCTTGTTTCCAAATTTAAAAAATGAAATAGAGCTGGGGGTGTAGCTTGCAAGTAGAATGCACCTGGGTTCAATCCTCAGTAGCCCCCCCCCAAAAAAAGAATTAAGCTCCAAAATTGTACAATCTATTTGCCCTTCATGGCTCTTAAATATCTTCCATTCTAGAGAATCCCACCACCATCACTGGTTTTTGTTGGTTGGTTGGTTGGTTGGTTGGTTGGTTGGTTGGTTGGTTGTTTAGTTGGTTTAGTTTTCCAGGACACTGACATTTTGGTAAGCCCATGTCAGTTGTTTGGAGAATCCCCACAATCTCTATCTCCAATGTGTGTGGCTTCATGATTAGATTCAGATCACTCTTGTCCACAATAGTGTTTACTACTCATTTGTATCTTTGGATGGTAGACAATTCTTAAAAAGACATTTTAAAATATACTGGTTGGCCTTTTTAGACATTAAAGATATCAAAGAGAAGAGGTAAAGAGGCTTAATATTGCCATGCTGGACACTATGCTGAGTTGTTCTGGTGCCAGATTCTGCAGATGAGCTTCAGCTGGTGTATTCACGAGGTGTGTGTGAATCTTGAAATCTCCGAGCATGTCAAATGACTCAGCCAGCCTTTGGAGATTTGCTTAAAAACTCCCTTTTCTTCCTGCACTGAGAGATTTTTGAACTTGAGAATTTAGAAAGTGATTGTTCATTATCCAAATCCTTTTAAGAGAAAAATAAAAAGGGTGGGCGGCACTCTAAAGGAAGAATCTCAGTTGCTGGGATAAGAGACAAAATTTATGACTTTCCCACTGATTCCTTAGCCAATTTTGCCCCTCCCTAGCACCCACTTCTCCAGAGATTAAAACATGCTTGAATTGGAGTAGGCATTTCCTTCCTTCTGTTCAGTGCCAGTTCTCAGAGGAAAACATCCATTTTGCTCTTTGATTCTTGTAGCCCAGAGACAGCAATGAAAGGACCTGCTGCTTCTTAGAGTAGAAGGATTTCATTTGGGGGGCTGCAGGACAGGAAAGAGAGTTTGAAGGGTGCATGCATCAAGCGTGGGTGTGAGAATGATTTTCCCCAGGGCCAGTTAGTTGGCCTGGAGCCCAGAATAAACCATTCATCCACCTTAAATTGTACCACCAAGCAGAGTTGGTTGAGAAGGAAATTACTAAATGGCACTGCCACTTGCTGCCAGTTTTCATTGTGTCTCCTTCAAGGGACATGTCCTAGAAGCTGATGCAGTGTTCTGTTTCTCCCCACAGGGGGAGTTAAAGATGCAACTCTTGATGGTTTAATAAACTAAATGAAATAAACCAAAATTAGAATAATCTTTCCATCAAGTACCGAGAGTTGAATGTACTCTTGTATTACTATGGTCCTACATTTCCAAATGCAAATATGGTTGAAGTCTTTAATCCTAAATCCCATTTTAGGCTGGGGATGTAGCTCAGTGGTACAGTGCTTGCCTAGTGTGTGCAGTGCCCTGCATTTGATCCTCAGTACTCTAAAGAAAAAATAATCATAAGTTCTATTTATAAATACTGAAGAGATAGGAAACATGAAAGATCTTTTGCTACAGATAAGGGATCTATTCAGACAATCAATGGTAAAATTTAGACCCAACTTGACTCGTTCTCATCTGAGAATGTTTATTTTTACTCTTCAGCTTCAGATTATAAGAAAAAGAAAAAACACACACACACATATGAAATGAAGCACACAAATAATTCTGGCTGGGCTCCATGCAGCATGAAATTTCTGTCTTTAACTGTTTCTAATTAAAGACATATGAGTTGAAAATTCAAGGTTCACTCAGTTGTTTGTTTCACTTGAAATAAAGAAACAATTTTGGTCAGACCACACAGTGGACTGGTCATGCCTAAGGTGGCCAACTTTTCTGGTTTATTTGGGGCCAAGGAACTACCCAAGACAACAGTCTTTCAGTGCTAAAATTAGGAAATTTACCTGGAAAAAAACAGAAAAATTGGTCATCTTAAAAGGCTGTTCACCACACCTATAACATGGAATGCTTTGCCTGCAAAGTTCAAACATGATAATTTTAAATTTACCTCCAAATTAGTGAAATGGAAGAGATACATTGCTTATTGAACTTACATTGAAGGCAATTCTACATAAATATGAATATGAATTGGGATTTAAAATTATGTGCTTGGATTTTTGGGGAAAGACTAATACTCATGTCTTTTTCAAGAGTTGTTTTGTAATGCTTTCTTTAAAATAGAACAAATTTGTTCCTTATTAATTGTTCCCCTTAAACCAAGTGCAAAAACCATTCCAAAGTCTATAAATCCACCGAGCAAGGCTTTTTAATGAACAACCTCAGAAAAACCAACAGATAGAAAAATGAATTTTCTTCTAGTGATGGGGTAGAATATTGATTCATTAGTCTTTGAGTTCCTTGGAGGAGTTTTGCTACCTGTATCTGTAATAAAGAACTTCTTGTTCACAAAATATATATATTTCATTAAAATAAGTAGACTGAGAATCTGTACCTCAGCCATAGCTCAGTATCCGTTGAGAAGGTGGGTCTCTGAGGAGAATATTTGATAGGATATGAAAATATTGACATTATTGGTCAATAATTTATAGGGGAAGCAAGTCATAGAGGAAAATATCAAAGGAAAACTATTATAGCATGTTGGTGAGGATATTCTGTGTCTTCCTCGTAAAAGGCTTACACAGGACTTCTGCTTACTGCAGATATTACTAATACCTCCAAAAGCATTCATTAAGAGCCCACATAGTGTATAGTGCTGTATCCAAAACTTACTAAACTGTTTGAGAACCAGTTAGAGAAGGAAAATTTATTAGTATGAGTCACCAAAGTTCAAGAGATGATGGAAAAGAAAGTGACAACATAGAAAGTGAATATAAAGCATAAAATTTGAAGCTGTTCATGATTGTTAGTGGTAGTGGAACAGCAGATGTTTTTCCAAGAATCATTTGAATCTGAGCAGTACCAGAACATCAAGTGCCTAGTGGCCTGAATGCAAGGAATGGGACAAAGAGATGAAAACATGAGGGTAACAAGAAAAGATCCCACTGGCATATAGAGTAGTGAGGAGGATGGGGTGTTGAACCCAGTGGTCCTGGATTTGAATCCTGCCTCCATTCCATACAGATTGCCCTTGGGAGAGTGACTTAATGACTTTAGCCTAGTTTCTGCTTTTCAAAATGGGGATAGTGGATTGAGCCATATAAAATTGTTCTTTGGAGCCGGGCGTGGTGGCACACGCTTGTAATCCCAGCATTCGGGAGGCTGAGACCAGAGGATCCGAGTTCACGGCCAGCCTCAGCTACCTAATGAGGCACTCCGCAACTTAGTGAGACTTGGTTTCAAAATAAAGAATAAAAAATAGGACTGGGGGTATAGCTCGGAGGTAGAACGCCCCTGAGTTCAATCCCCAGTACTGCAAAAAAAAATAAAAAAATAAAATTGTTCTTTGTACAAGTTTAAATGGATGAATATCAGCAATTTCATATGCTTCACCCTAAAGAGCATCTACCTCATAAGGTTGCTCCAAGGATTAAGTGAGATAAAGATACAGTTCACCGAGGGATTAAGAACCTAGTCTCTAGAGCCATGCAGCTTTGGTTTAAATGCTGGCTCCATCTATGTCTAGTTGTGTGACATTGGGCAAATTACGTACCCTCTCTCCACCTCCATTTCCTCTTATATAAAATAAGTTAAAATAGCATCTATTTCATTGACTTGTTTCTTGAAGATTCATGGTTTGCAAATAGTAGCCACTCTATAAATATTAATTATATTAAATAGCTTTGAGAATAAGAGCAGTGGGTCTAAACTGGGACCTGGAAATAGTTGGTAGACAGTTCAGTGCTCTATTGACTTTCATATATAGTATTTTCTTGATGAAAAATCTAACTCTATTTGATAATGTGATCATGACATTTGATAACATATAAGTAGTATTGTGTATATTTATGTTTATGTATATATACACAAATATAGCTCATATATACAGTTAAATATACTTCTTATTGGTGTCACATCAAAAGTAATATTATTCCATAGCAAAGTTAGTTTTTTTTTTATGAACTTACGTCTTTCATTTCAATATGGATACATGAAATTCTAGTTAATTTTCTGATCAAAAAATTTAGAGGACCAAAATCCTCATTAAGTAGTGAATAAAAAAATTCACTAAACAATATCTTAACATTCTGAATTATTAATGCATTTTCAGAAGAGTCTGTAAACTTTTCCTCATCAGAAATAATTTTGGATTTGGGGAAAAATATATGCATCAGAAATCTGAAATATTGACAGAGGCTATTTATTATCTAGAGTAGCCAAATAATAAATAAAAGAAATATCAAGTCAAAACTATAAGAGTTTTGCAGGGAGTGATGACACACGTCTGTAATTCCAGTACTCAGGAGCAGAGATAGGAGGATAGCCTCAGCAACACAGTGAGGCCCTCTGCAACTTAGAGAGACCCTGTTTCAAAACGAAGCAAAAATCGGGCTTGAGGGTGTAGCTCAGAGGTAGAATGGCCCTGGGCTCAATACCCAGTACAAAAAAATAAATAAATAAAAAACTAGAAGATTTTTCTGTTAATCATGTATCATATTTTTATGAGTATTTTAGTATCATTTACTTTACTTTGTGATGGGCTATAAATATATTTTAAATCAACCTCATTTGGCTCAGATATATATTATTATATTTGTATATAAGATCCAAAAGTTTCTGATGTTTGTATCAATTTATCAGAAAAAAAAAGATTGAGTTTAGCTGGGCAGGGAATACTGGGGATAGAACCCAGGGGCTTTGTACTTCTGAGCTACATTCCCAGCCCTTTTTATTTTTATTTTGAAACACGGTCTTGCTAGGTTGCTGAGAGTTTTACTATGTTGCTAAGACTGTCCTGGAACCTGTGATCCTCTTGTCTCACTCAGCCTCCCAAGTACTGGGATGACAAGCATGTGCCACCACACTCAGCTTTAGCTATTGTTTAAACTGATAATGGCTTGCTTTAATTATAAGGACTAGTTAAACAACAACAACAAAATTGTGATCCAGAAAGTCAAATTCTTTTGAAATTTTGAGGGGCTTTTGAATGTGCATTTTAGCTGTATCAACCTCAGAAATTTCTGGTAACCAAAACCAGACATCCAACTATTTTAAAACAGTCTTACATTATCTAAGATCTCACTGCATGTCCTTCAATAATTAAAAATCACAATCATCTCTGTCATGACAAATTCAAAAATCACCTTTCTTTCATTTTCAAATAGTTCCTAGGAAATTTACAGTTGGAAAAACCAAAAACATGAGGGGATATTGGTGTGTTGCTATTGAAAAACTGAAAGTTAGAGACATTTCATTTTGTATTATTTCTTGATACAATTATCTCATGGTGATTAAATTTTCATTTTGAAATGAAAAATCCATAGCAAGTGTATTGCATGTATTATCTAATTTATTCATCTTAACAATGAGAACTATTATCAGTCCCAACGATGAGGAAACTAGGGCAGAGAGGAGTTAAGAATCTATGGAAGCACAAACAGTAAGAGACAGTCTGACTGAAAAACTCACCATTACCACCCAATCCTGCCTCCAACTAACTTTTCAATGATGATAGAGGAAAGGGAGGCTGTGTAAGAGAGTAGAACAAAAAAAGTTGAGGTGGAGAGACCCAAAAGGACATAGCATTGGAAAAACCAAGGAAACACATCATGCTTCCAAGAAGTGAGTGCCAAATACCATCTAGACCCAGGAAGATAAAGATACAATCTAAAAGTGATCAATTACGTCTCAGTCACTGGAACATCTTTGGTGACTTTAGTGAGAACAGTTAAGGAAGGTGGGGCTAAAAGCCAGAAACTTGTATGAGGTAAGAAAGCAGAGTTGGAGCACACTTCTATGAAAATTTTGAGTTCTTAAGGAGGAGAAACCCTTGATGGTGACTAGAGAGGAAAATGGCATCAAAGGCAGTTTCCTTCATTAGAAACTGTGGAGGGGGAAGCCGGGCGTGGTGGCGCACGCTTGTAATCCCAGCATTCGGGAGGCTGAGACCAGAGGATCCGGGTTCGCGGCCAGCCTCAGCAACCTAGTGAGACACTCCGCAACTTAGTGAGACTCGGTTTCAAAATAAAGAATACAAAATAGGGCTGGGGGTATAGCTTGGAGGTAGAATGCCCCTGAGTTCAACTCCCAGTACTGCAAAAAAAAAAAAAGAAAAGAAACTGTGGAGGGGGAGAGGGGAGAGGATACAGGAGAGAGGAGCAATGACTGTAGGAATGAGATGCCCAAGTTCCAAGTGGCCTGTGGGTCAGAGATGTAGAACAGTGGTCCAGAGAACTTGGACTTGAGAAAGGAGCAAGCTTTCTTCTGAGACAGGATGACAATCATTGAACTGGTTTGGGTGTGGGTGGAGGGAAGGAGTTGGTACCAGCTGTTGGCTGATGGAGGCTTAACCTAAAATCTAACTGCCCCAGTGAGAGAAAAGCAAGATCATCTGCTGAGACAGAAGAAGGGGGTGCCAAAGAGATCAGAAACAGCATCGTGAATGTGTGGAAATATTTGAGAGAACTGGAGAGTTTGATGACTTTGATCAAATAAAAGCATTGGCAGGTGCTCCTGGAAACTCAGCAAAGGCCAGCAACCAATAGCTTGGAGTTTCCATGAACTGCCAAGGGGTGGGTTCTTCATCCAGAGTGTTTTCTCTCCTGTACATGGGAGCAAAGAGGCAGTAAGATCCAGAATTCAGTTCTGCTGTGCAAAAGCAGTGGCAGGATGTAGTACTTAAGATGTAAGACACCTGGCAAAAGTCATTACAGGCCAGAAATAAACTGAAGTCTCTGCACCAGCTGTTGTTCAGGCCCCTTCTTCCTGTTTAAGATTTTCAACAAAGCCCACAGAATGGGAGAAAAATTTTGCCAGCTATTCCTCCGATGGAAGATTAATATCTACAATATATAGAGAACTCAAGAAACTCACAGCTAAGAAGACAAATAATTCAATCAAAAGTGGGCAAATGATCTAAATAGACACTTCACAAAAGAAGAAATACAAATGGCCAATAAATATATGAGAGTGTTTAACATCATTAGCAATCAGAGAGGTGCAAATCCAAACTACCCTGAGATTTCACCTAACCCCAATCAGAATGGCAATCATTAAAAATACAAACATTAATAAATGCTGGCAAGGGTGTGGAAAAGTGGGAACCCTAATACATTGTTGGTGGGATTGCAGATTAGTGCAACCACTTTCGAAAACAGTACAAAGGATCCTCAGACGAATGGGAATGAATCTACCATATGATCCAGCAATACCACTTCTGGGTATCTACCCAAAAGAATGGAAACCAAACTATCAGACCAACCCATGTGTATCTATGTTTATGGCTGCACAATTTACAATTGCCAAACTATGTTCATTGACAGATGAATGGATTACAAAACTATGGGATATGTACACAATGGAATTTTACTCAGCCATAAAGAAGAACAAAATCACGTCATTTGCAGGGAAATGGATGGAACTGGAAAATATTATGTTAAGTGAGATTAGTCAGTCACAAAAAAGTAAAAAAAAAAAAATCCTATGTTCTCCCTAAAGAGCGAAGGCTAGGGAGAAAATGGGTCATAAAAAGGACTCTAGATAAAGGAGAAACCTTAGATGAGCAAAGAAGGTCACTTAACTGAAGGTGATGAGGTGGGGGAAACATCCTAATGCATATGATGTACTTTCACAAACACATCAATCACTAGACTGAACATGAGAAAGAGAGAGGGGGGAGAGAATGGGGCAGGAACTGGGGAAGGGTTAAATGAGAAATGTGTGCATGTATACCTCTACAAAGATGTATGATTACAATGCACCAATTAAAAAAAAAAAAAAAGGATTTTCTGATGCCCCCACCGAAGACCAGCACAGCCAGAAGTTAAATCAAATGCTGAGGATATTTCCTAAAGAGTTCAAGTATCTCACAGGGTAGGAGCTTGACCTATAAACACTGCTCCTGGTGTGTAAGGAAATGAACTTTTAAATCAGATCCTTACAGCAAAACATCAGAAACCAAGATTCATCCCATGGAGAAAATGGATGGGTATGCCTCTGAATTCAAAACAGCAGTTGTGGTATGGCCTTCACAAGGAATTTTTCCCCTGCCAAGAATGTGGCCGGTTTTGACAAAACTCTAACAAAGCAGTTCTTCTTTGGTTCACAAATCACTGACAGATATGTCATGCTTTCTCACCTAAAATAACAGAATCTTAGAGTTGGAAAAAAAATAGGTAAGATTATTTAAGTCACCTCTTTAATTATCAAATAAAAGGAAACTTCAGTCCAAAAGGTTAAGGCATTTTGTAGCAAGGTTCAGAATGACAATCTATTCCGGCTCTTGGCAGTTGTTTTACAATGAAACAGCATATACTGGACCAAAACCCTTGCTTCAGAATTTACTGCCTGATTAACTCAATTATTAAGCTAATCTCTTTATATCTCTATTTGCATTTCCACAAAATAGGTATGATAATACTATTTTACAATGTTTTTTAAAAATTATTTACAAAGTACTTAACACAATATGAAATGTAAAAGTATTAAAAGAACAATCATTGGTGCTGTCAATACAAACACAATTTTGCTTAAATTTTCTGCTGTAACAGAGAAAACAAACAGTAATTACTTTCCTGTTCAAAAGACTTACGAGAAGCCGACTCAGCAGGGGAACTTCACCTCTTGGCACACAGATTTTGCATCTGAGACTAAAGTGAATCAATATTCTGACATCTTAACCTTAAATCTAAGGTTTAAGTTTAACCATCAGGGCTTTCTAAATTTGCCTTCCCCTCCTCTCTCAGTCTCCCAGATTTGGAGTTTGGGGGTCCCCTAGCCCACCCCAAGCCTACTGCTTGCCTCATTCAGAGGACCGTTGATTTTTGTCTATCTATCTCAACACATCATGAACACCTCCGGGCAAAAAATTAATGTCACTTCTTCTAATAGTCCTGATGTCTTGACAGATAAATATTTGTTGACTGATAAGCAAATAAGACCACACCACCTTGCCATGTACTTAAACTCTTGGTAATACTCTGCTTAAATTTGTGTGTGTGTGTGTATAAACTTTTATTGGTGCCATGTAATTATACATCATATTGAAATTCAAAGTCATACAAACATTCACACAGGTCTTGGTATGTTTCCCTTCAGGTCCCACCTTGCTGCGCACCCCTCCCTGTATACAATCGTGAGAATGGAAGTGATGCCTTCACACATGGGCACAGCGTAATTTCAACTGTTTCTTTCATCAGTTCTGCCCTTTCCCCTCCCACTTCCTTTCCCCTATCCTATTCCATTATTCTATTGGTCCCTCTCCTCAATTATCTGAAGTCCTTTTTGTTTCCCATTTTCTCTCTACCTTTTACATATGAGGAAAAATCATATGAACCTTGACTTTCTGAGACTGACTTATCTCACTTAGCATAATATTCTCTAGTTCCACCCATTTTCCTGCAAATGTCAAAGCTAATGGGCACTTCAGTTGATTGAACTTGGTGTCTTCATTTACATCACAGAGAATGAGACTGATAATCGTTTCTCAGTTTCTCTTCCATCTAACACATCCTGATTTCTAGGTAGTTCCTTGAGCTTTCCAATCTAGTAAGAAAAAGCTTACAATAAGATGCAAATTATAAAAGAACTAGGCTGCCTGGGGCATATCTCAATAAAATTTAGGTGTTTACAATAGAATCTAATAGCTAGTACTAAGGGAGAAAATTCTTCAATATTTCCCAAAGTAAATAAGTAAATAAGGTCAACATATACAGTATGACTCAGGTTAAGTGAGTTAAAAACAGTTTTGCTCTATACAATGCATACACTTAGGAAGGAAGGCCTTCAAAGTTATCAGCCTGTCAATGCTATGCTTTACAAATGCCCTGAAAGGGGACGCTGGCCTTACTTAAAAACATCTGGCCAGAAAATAACAAATGAAAAGTAGAGTTTTACTCTTTTTCAAGAAAAGAAACTGAACAAAAAGAGTCCTTTATCAGACACTTTGTCCTGTTGTCAGAAGTGTGAAAAAAGAGGAGAGAAATTGAGGTTGGCAACCTGTAAACTGTGTTAGTTGGCAATCAACCTGATACTCCACAAATCGTGTGTGTGTGTGTGTGTGTGTGTGTGTGTGTGTGTGTGTGTGTGGGTGTGTGGGTGTGTGGGGGTGTGGTGTTACCAGAGATTGAACTGAGGGGCATTCTACCTCCCAGCTACATCCCCAGCCAGCTCTTGTATTTTTTTTAATTTTTTGTTTAGAAACAATGTCTCACTACATTGCTGAAAGCCTCCTTAAGTTGCTGAGGCTGGTCTTCAACCTGTAATACTCCTGTCTGTTTCCCAAGTACTGGGATTACAAGTGTGTGCTATCATGCCCAGTTTCATAAATATCCCTTTTGTAGGCTAGAAGCATGCACCTTTGAGATTTATCCCTTTTCACTTCTCTTACTTGAACCATTTCACCCACATCCTCTCAGGTGGCAGTGGAATTGGAGATAGCATGATGGACCATGGCCTTGGAACATGTGACCTGTAGTGAGAGTGGTTTCCAGTTAGACCCCCAACACACAAAGCACATGGGTGGAAAGGGCTACTCACTGTCTCATGGCAAGTTTTTCAGGTATTTTTCTCCTAATCCACCTAATTCTGTCACAATCTCAATTTTGTATTTTAACTTATATTGAACTATTTTTACTTTTCCTCTCTCACTTTTGGTAGTATATATTGTTGATATTTTTCAGGGAATGTTTCTGGGGGCCTTTGAGGGTCTTCAAATTCTGGAATACCATTACAAGTAATTACTTCCCCTCTCTTTTCTCAGTGAGAAGCTAAGTAGATACCTTCACACAGACTTTAAATGTAGTTGACAGGTGGCCAATTATGCTCACTCATTTGAAAAGAGATTTCTCTCACAAAAGTGCCTTTTTTGAAGCCTGTGAAATTAAAATAGAGTACAAATTTCCACTTTTCCTGGGCCCCTGAAGGTAACTTGTGAATGAGGAAACCCTCATTGTGCAGCCTGCTGAGGTCCTGAGCCATATTCACCCAAATCAAAGTGGCCATCTTGGTGGCCCAAGTTATCAGGTAAATGTTAATATTTCTGCTCACTTTGTACTCTGCATTCATTTATTTATTTATTCATCTTTCAATAAAACCCTTTCTGAGCCCTGTCTAGGTGACAAGCCCACAGGATACAAAAGTAAATAAAACTCCTTATCCTTGAAGACTGTGCAATGTACTGAGGAAAGATAAATAAAAGTTTATTACAATCCAGTGAACACATGGATATGGGACAAAATTGTTGTTTTATTTTGTTTTGTTTCTTGGGAAGATAACTTTTTAAGGTTAGCAGCCTGTAAACCAAATAGAATAAAATTTTAAGAGAAAAATCCTGGACATAAAGCAGGAACCATGGTAAATTATTTTAGAGAAATTGAAAATTGGGAGGGGTTTACCTTAATGCCATTAACTACCAATCAAAAAATCCTATCAGCCTACCATGATGGCAAGTGCCTGTAGTCACAGTACTTGAAAGGCTGAGATAGAAGGATCACAGATTCAAGTCCAACCTCAGCATTTTAGTGAGGCCCTCAGCAACTTAGTGATACCCTGTTTCAAATAAAAAAAAAAACTGTAGGTGTAGTTCAGAGATAGAATGCCC
The DNA here is from genome assembly GCA_004027655.1 of Graphiurus murinus. Lineage (NCBI taxonomy): Eukaryota > Metazoa > Chordata > Mammalia > Rodentia > Gliridae > Graphiurus > Graphiurus murinus. The sequence goes on from PVLC010017267.1 coordinate 31,591, forward strand.
CACGGCTCTCAATCCTCCCCAGCAGTAAACACACACACACACACACACACACACACACACACACACACACACACATCAGATGACAATAAATATTGACTAACAATGTCATCAGGTAACAAAACCAATACTTGAACCTAACAGAAGCATTTCCCCTATCATTACTATGAACTCTGGGAAAGGAAGAAAGAAAATCTGTCTTGTATCCTACATTGAAAGAAAAACTTTAGACAAATTAAATTTATGTATGAGTTTATTTGAGCAAAGAACAACTCCTGAATGGGACAGCACTCGGACCCAGAAGAGGTTCAGACAGCTCCACCCTGCTATATAAGCAGTGAGCTTTTATAGACCAGACACAGAAAAGTAAAGAAGTCATCTGAATGGCTGCTACTACTTGCCATCTGCTTTATTTGGGCCTGTTATGATAAACTGGCTGCTTCTGGTTGACTGAAGCCCAGTTTCTTGTGATTGGCTGAAACTCAACTGTTGGTTCTACTCCTAAGTTACATTTTGGATATGTTTATATACTAAGTTAACTTGTGCTTCATTATGTAGAAACTTGTAAGTACAGAGTCAGCCTCAGTCTACTGGCTCCTGGCACAGCTAATTTAACATGTATCTTACCCTATCTGTGCAACTGTGAGCTGGTGAGGACATAGATTTCTAAATCAAAGTGGCCAAATTTCACCAAATCAAATGACACTAGAATTTCCACTAAAGACTTCCCCACTGGAGAGCCACAACAGAGCATTTGATATGAATTATGCAGATGGCCATTCAGGAATATTTCAAAGCAAGAGTTCTTTAAAGGATTTGGCCAAAACCCCCTGGGGAACTCAAAATATAAATTTCCCATCTATCAGATCATCTAGTTATAATGATCAAAATTCGAATAATGTGATTCATTTTAAGGCCCAATAGCTCTCCTGTTTCATTTTTTCATTTCAAAATAGGAGTTCTTCAATTTGATTATGATTAATAAGAGCTTCCAGATGATTTCAGATGCAGTAGGTAGATAATTGTATAGAGTCAGTGGAAAACATCAAAATGATGTTCACAATCTATAGAGTACCTCACATGGAATACAAATCCATACCACTGAAGGAGCAAGGTAAGTCTTGTGTTAATTTTAACATGAACGCAGCACAAAGTTACAGAGTTGGAAGAAAACACACACAATAAATGAGGTAGCGTAGAAAAAACAGGTTCTAGAATCAGATAGACTTGAGTTCCGTTGAAAGTGGGCCTCTTAGTAGCTGTGTAAACTTAAGTAAGTTGTTGTTGTTGTTTTATCTGAGAAACCAGTTCTTCTCTTTGAAATGTAAGAAGGGAAGCCAGGCGTGGTGGTACATACCTGTAATTTCAGTAACTGGGAGGCTAAGACAAGAGGATAGCAGGTCCATGGCTAGCCTCAGTCATTTAGTGAGCAACTTAGTGAAACCCTGTTTCAAAAAATAAAATTAGACGTGGTGGCGCACACTTGTAATCCCAGCATTTGGGAGGCTGAGACCAGAGGATCTGGGTTCGCGGCCAGCCTCAGCTACCTAGTGAGGCACTCCACAACTTAGTGAGACCCTGTTTCAAAATAAAGAATAAAAAATAGGGCTGGGGGTGTGGCTCGGAGGTAGAATGCCCCTGGGTTCAATCCCCAGTACCGCAAATAAATAAATAAATAAATAAATAAATAAATAAATAAATAAATAAATGGCCTGGGGTTGTAGCTCAGAGGAAGAACACCCTGGGTTCAATCCCCAGTAAAACCTACCCTATCCTGCAGAAGCATCACAATGAACTGTACATGTAAAGTGTCTGGCATGTTACTCTCAATAATAGTATTTTTGTTTTAAGGGCAGAAGAGAACATTTGTAGAATCTTTGCAATGCATCTGAAGTTATTAGCCCCAAAAGAAGTGATATTTTTCTAGGTTTATGTCCCAAAGAGCATATTCTAATACTGGGGTGGTGGGTAGGAAATTGCTCAATTCAGTAAGAAGCTCTTGGTAAGATAACACATGACTTTATTTCAGGTGGTTAATGCATCCCAGGGTAGATTTGTAACCTTGAACCAAGGATACAAACCCCTAATATTGACACAAAGCAATGCTTAGATGGAAATGAATTCCACTCCATTCTTCGCCTTCTTAAACAATCCATCACTCATTCTTTCAATACGACTTAGCGTGATTTTGTCTGTGTTTCCTACATTCTGTTCTTTATTGGACAAGGGATGGCAGGTATACTTTATTCATGACATAACTTGATATAAGCATGCATTTGCAAGCTAATGCTATCTTCAAGATGGTTATTAGGGTGCATATGTTCTATTACACTCCTGAGGGGGAAGTAAAAATGCTTGTGCCCAGTTGACCTCCACTGAAGCTCAACACAAAGAACTCCAGGCAAATTAAACAGAGCTAGTGTATGGAATTTGTTTAAAAATTTTAATATACTTCTGAAATACTGGAAAAAGAAAAAGATGGGACCTAAAACTGACCACCAACTTTTTTTTTTTTTTTTTTTTGCGGTACTGGGGATTGAACTCAGGGGCATTCTACCTCCGAGCTATACCCCC
>PVLC010017268.1:0-34060 GCA_004027655.1 Graphiurus murinus
ACTCTTACACATTTTCTAATGGTAGAAATCATGACCACATGATTTCATAACTATATGACTACATGATTCTATAATAACTCATCTTTGGGCTAATTGACTAGACTGAGAACAATTTTATACCCAACATAAATACTTTAACATTTAAAAATGTGTTTTTCAAATATATTTGTGAGATTTATGAGCCAGGTTTGGTGATATATGGAACCACCTCCTACAATTTCAATATGTGGGAAGCTGAGACAAGAGGATTTCAGGTTCAAGGACAAACTCAGCAACTTAGCAGGGTGGTTGACAACTTAGGGAAAGCCTGTTTCAAAATAAAAAAAATAATAATAATAAAATAAAATAGGGCTGGGGATGTAGTTCAGAGGTAAACTGTCCCTGGATTCAATTGTCAGTATCAATTAAATTCCCTTTTGTTTTTATCTATATGGATTAAAATTTCAGTCATTGATATCAGCAGAATCCTGACTATGCATATAAAGCGGTGAAAATTTTACTAAAAATTTATGGGAAAGGGAATTTAAGAAGACAGAAAGGCTGATATCAATTGGTTTGGAAAGACTACGTTAAAAAAAAAAAAAAGACTTGAGAAGCCAGATGCAAGCCTATAATCCTAGTACTTAGAAGGCTGAGACAGGAAAATCACAGGTTCAAGGCCAGCCTTAGCAACTTAGTGAGGTCCTCAGCAACTTAGTGAGACTCTGTTTAAAAATTTTAAAAAATAAATAAATTAGGGATGGGGGTGTAACTCAGAGGTAGAATGCCCCCGGGTTCAATCCCCAGTGCCACACAAATACACAAAAAAGAAACTGAATGGCTGGTTACCACAATATTTTGTAGTATGGGGGGGGGGGAATTTAATGTAACTTTAAATTTCATACCTTGCTCTTATGTCATTGATAAGCTCATATAAACATATACACTAAATATTATCCACCACAATATGGTGTATTTTTCTTTTGCATTACCAGGTGTGATATAACTCTATTCTTTGTAACCCCAGTGAAATTTTTATGAAATAATTCTACAAAGTGGCAAGATTAGATTTCAGTGGGGCAAGGGGGAAGTAAAGGGAAAAATATTTTACCTTGGAAAAATAATTGTGAATAAGAATGGCAATACTTAATAGATTCCTTTGGAGAAGTTCTTTAATACTCTTCATATTATTATTTAAAAAATACTGTACACAAATAAATGAGAGAGTTTAGGAAATATTTCAGAATGACCATTCTTTTATTTAAAAAAAGATGAAATCATAGTATACATTTAAATGATACTGAAGGAAAATCTTTGTAAGGCAGAGATATTCCCTATTTGAAAAGCTGATTATGAGTAAACTCATGAAGCATAAACATTTGCTATGAAGGTTAATGCACTATATATTACTTATTCAACTCCACTTAGCTATTGTCATAGATTTTAGATTTCTGCTAAAATCTCATACACAGGATAATGCTTTATTTTAAAATACCCATTTGCTTCAGAAAAGATAAGCATGAAATGCAAGGTAAGACTACTTTTTTATATTTTTTGTTGATATGTAGTAGAAGCAGGAGGAGCTTTGCATATTCATATAACTGTGCTCATGAATATTAAAAGATACTTTTACATTGATATCTTATTACCTCCAGCAAAGTCAAAAAGGAAAATAGGAAAATGGTTAATATTTAGCTTCTGTGTTAATCATTTTCAGCGAAGGTTATTATTACCTGACATTGAACCAGGATATGCCTTTTTAACATTCTGCAGGATTGTCATAGCCAGTTGAAAACCACAAAAGAACAAAAGTGTAAGGCTAGATAAAAAAGAAAATAAATGTAGAAAAGGGCAAAAGTACTATTTCTTATGTTGGGCTTTATGTCTTCTGTATCCTCTGCTAACCTTTATTAAAGCAAGTAATTAACGTGAAGCACATTCAGGGAGAAGTCAGCAGTAGCACATAAAGTATACTTTCTGAATCTGGTTTGAAGGATATTGTACACTTAATATTTTAACAGCTTAGCCTCTTACATTCAGAATATATTATTGCTGAATATATGTGTTCAAAGTCAGGCAACCTGGGACCCCTTAATGTTGTTGTTCTGAGATTTTTTATTGTTATTTTCAAAAACATTTACATTAAACTGAAAGACTTGCAGCTTATCTGTCTCTTATACTACCAGAAAAACAATTAGTTTTGGTAAAGCAATTTGAACAATGTTCTATTTGGGACGATTTGTTGCACTGTCACTAAAAATGCTGATATATTGCAGCTTAGAAGGTGAAATTTGTCTTAGATAGTACTGATAAGGCAGCAGAAAATGACACTACCTTAAACTTGCTTCACTGGTTCCCATCAAAAGAGTCTTAAGGGGATTTAAGGTTACTCTCAATCTTCTCATCCTTTCTGGAAGAAAATCTGTCAGAACTCTGTCATGACTTAGATACATGTTCTCCTTCCTAAAGAAAGTTTCCTGACTGCCCAGTAATGCAAGTCCCAAGTGGAGTCATAAATCTTATTTGGAGAGTGACGTCCTAGTCTGAACCAAGTAGGAGATTTGGAATTTGTGTTCCTTTGGGCTGAAGTGATGTATAGATATGAAACTTACTTTGTTTTATTATGGGGCTTCTTGACACAAATGGGTTTGAATTCATGAGATATTTTCCCCCAATGAACAACTTCTGTAAAATAATTAGTATTCCCCCTATATATGAAGTGATTGAAAATTATTTTTATTAATGTCATAGTTACCTAACTTAATTTAAGACTCAGAGTGTCAATATAAAATCTCAATACAAAGGGACAGAAAGGGGAAAACAGTCCTGTAAAAATAGGCCAGATCGAGCTCACCTGAAGGACACTGACATCACAGGCTGCTAAGTTTCAAACAGTGTCAGTTGTCATAAAATGACCACAGGAGAGTCTCTTAGGAAGAGTTAGTCTTTGTAGCCCCAAGGTATTATTCTGTCCTTCAGGACATCTAAGACATGCACCCTGAAAACACAGAATTCCTACCCTGAACAGATAAAATATTTCTACACATAAAACTTGTTTGGAGAGGGCGGGATACTGACAGATAATGGTTGTCTGAGCTAAATGAAATGACCACATAGGATATTCCAGCCCTTGTTAATCTGAAAAGACTGATTTTTTTTTTTTTTTTGGCCTTGCTGAGCTTGTGTAATGTTTTGATAGTCCAGATTTGTGACAGTTTAGTCGTGAAGAGTGAGTGTGCCACTCAAGAATTGCTGAAGAGGATATTGGCATCATGTTGTGTTCAGTTACATTGGAAAGAGTTAATTGGCCCCTTTAAGTACCAGTTTCCAGGTGTTCACCAATTTTTCTTCCGAAATTGAAATTTAAGAAACAACAGAATAATAATGTCACCTCAAAATGTGCACAAAGACACAATTCAGAATTCAAACACATATAACTCCAAATGCATGTATCATTTTAGGATTGCTATAATTTCTATCTTTTGTCATTGTTTCTGTTCTAGCTTTAGTTTCCTTATATGTTGCAGGGTTTTTTTTCTTTTTTTTAAGGGTAGAAATATTTTACTTCTATTATTTAATTTAGTTCTAAACAGTATTGTTAGAAAATACTGATTTTAAAAAAGGTTTTGAGAGTAAGTTATAGTCTCATTCATTTGTCATATTTACCCAATTAAGAAGGTAGTGACTATATGTGAAAAAACTGTACGTCTGTGTAAGAACATAAATAGCTGGAAAAATTACTGTGCTCTGAGTGCTTTGAGTTTACCTAATTGTAACAGCACACTAAAAATAAAACTAAAAAAAAAAGTCTCCCTTTCAATTTTTTCACAATGAGATTATGATATAACAGAAAAAAAAATTCTCAAAATAGACTTCTTATGGTTTGGATTTAGAATGTCCACTAGATCTCATGGAGACAAGACAGCTATATTTGGAAGGTGGGCCTTGGTTGCCAAGGAGAGCTCCCTGGGATTGTGGCCTTGAGGATTTGATAAGGTCCTTCCCCTATTTGCTTTCTTTCTTGCTTTTGTCCTCCATGATGTGAGAGCAGAGACCTTGCTCTCTCATTCTCTGATTCCAACTGCCATATCCTGAGTTCTGCAGATATAGCCTATGGACTGAAAACGCTAAAATCTCCAGAACTGTGAGCAAATGAATCACTTTCCTCTAAATTGTGGTCATCAGATGTTTTGGGTTAAAGCAATGACACTGCTGACTGAAACAAGACTTTAAATTTTTTAAGTATCTTAACTATTTTAAAAGGTGAACATATTTTTTTTTAGCAAATAAGAGATACTTCTAATGTGTTAAAGTGGTTTGTGATAGTTTTATTTTATCGGATTATACTAGAGTTGAATTACTAAGAAGCAAACAATAAAATATGCTAAAAATAAGCACTAAAAATGCATAGATGTAGATAATATTTGAGGCTAAACAAACACGCAGCTTCAGTCAGGCAAGGTAATGCATTCTTGTATTCCCAGTTCTTGGGAGGCTGAGACAGGAGGATTGCAGTTTTGAGGCCAGCATACTGCAATTTAGCATGACCCCTTTTCAAAATGACAAATTGTGGGGTGTAGCTTAGAGGTAGTACACCATTGAGTTCAATCCCCAGTACCACACACAAACATAGAGAAACATATAACATAATTAAATAAAATTCTGGAACAATAGATTGCCATTTATAAGTTTTCATAAAAGTATTTTATGGAGATACCTCTGTTTTATCCAAAAAAAGCAATTAACATATTTCAGAAATTATCAGATCTATTACATACATTTACATATTAGCATCTTGTACATGAAAGAGTACTTAACTCTGATCTGATAATTTGATCTTTATTTTCTTCAATTCTTTCGTGAATATACAGCATTTCCCTCCTCCCTTGCCTCCTCTTAAGAACATTGCTTTCACATGTTTTCAATGCTGTTTCTATTCATGCATATCACCATGGGACCGCTGCTTCCTTGTTCATCAGAATTAGAATCCAAGTGGGGAATGTCTCTCACTGCATTTTGAATTTGTAGTGTGTGCTATGTACATTAGAGAATGGATGACTCGTCTGATTCTTAATATGCTGTGCGCTAACCTACTTGTTGAGAAATCAGAACTTGTAAATATTCACATGTCACGTGAATCTCCTGAAAATATACTTAACTCTGTGATACTGGATTAAGAATAATAATGTGCTATTAGTATGGTTATCTCACTTTAAAGAGTCCTGTCAAAATAGAAACCAACATGTGTCAACTGCAGTTGAAAGATTAAGGCTATTTGTTAAGTAAAATAGTACAAAAGAAGAATTGGCTTAAAGCAATAAAGAAGACTAGAATTACCCTAAAGCCCTTTTTTTCTTACCATTTGTTCTTAACTCTTAGCTCTTCTAGGCTATAAGGTCAATCACAGTGACAGATATTCTGGGATTATTTTGGGGGGGCACAAAACTGCTGTGTTGTGCCACGAGGACTTGTTTTCATATAATTTTACATTCAAAAGATAACCCTCGGCCCTTCCATTTGATTTTGTCTAAAAAATAATTTCACTCATAATAAGATAGCACATTGGTTTGAGGTCCCTAAAAGCTTAAAATTCTGCCAATCCCAAATTTGAGATGGAGAATTACGTGCAAGTAACTTACAGAACTCGTGATCTCTGGTGAAACCTGTGAGGACAAAGTAGGAGAAAAAGCCAAGTAAATTTATGATTTTATCTGAAATTGAAATCAAGAAGGTTGATTGTATTAATTACATTACAGAGATGTCTCATTTTGAGATAAAATATTGGCAGTGAACAATTGAAGATAATAGGAAACACAAAACCTCCTAGGCATTTCCGTCTTTTCAGGGCAATTCTCTGGAACAAGATGCATCTGGGAGACTGCAGCAGCCAACAGACTCAGAAGCTACGGCATGGGTAAATAGTTCTGGTAAAAATAATCTGGGTGTACTACCGATTTTCCCATGGCACATGGGTTCCAGCATTTCATATCATGCTATTTTAATATCCCAGAATCTTCAATCCTGAGATTGGCAGCAATCAGCATAATGAAGGTCCAGAATTCAGCCACAAACACCATTACTGACGCTGTTCCACTGGCATCCGCAGCAAAGATCAAACAAAAATGCAATATAAGATTTGGGTCTTTGTGAAAACCCCATGTGCTCATGTGTATTGGTGCCCCAGCAGGAGATTTATTTTAGGGACCCAGAGCAGATGGTACAGTTGCCAATTGACCTTTATGGAACATTGTTCACTGCTTGGCTTTACTGAAATAAAGAGACATGATAAAAAAATCTGTTTTCTCATTCTCAAGAATCTATTTAATCCCCTTAAGTATTTGTTCTGTCCTCATGTATACATGTTAAAATAATTCATATTTTCTTCAAAGTGATCTTTATGAGAATAAAATCCATGTTTAGTGAGATCAATGTTTCCAGATAAAACAGGATTCAACAGCTAAATTTGAATGTTAGATAAACAACAAATAATTTTTTTTTACTTTAAGTTGTCTCTTGAAATATTTGGGACAAGCAAAAATTAAAACTTATTCATTTCTTATCTGAAAAAAATAATGAACCAGGAACCTGTATTTCTATAGACTAAATTTGCAACCCTAAGCAATGACTAGAGTACTGCAATTGTGTTTCTTAATTTTTTAAAAAGTAAAATTTTATCACTGTTTCTGATTTTTTATCAGTATATGTTAAAGGTAAAATATATTTGCAAAGAAATAATAAATATGACATTAAAATATAATACATTCAAGTGCTTGAATTGTTGCTTCTGTAAACTTCCCAGAAGCATAAAATGTTAAACATACGCTTACTCTCACACACGTATATACATGTGAACATACACACAATTTTTCATCCTCATTAAGTTTTAAAACACTACTGTTTGGTGGAGTTACAGTATCAATTTATAAATGATATATAAAAAGAAAAATCTCTGCTCCCCTATGGTGCCAGTTGAAAACACATTGCATTTCTTTCACTGCTGAGCAGAGCAGTGCTGAGCTACTAGCTATAATATTGCTTGGAATTGGAGACATCCATCACACTGAGGAACCCCACCAGTTGGAAGGAAAGGAAAGTTTCTCTGTGTGTGATCTCCCTCTAGGAATGGAAGAAAAGAGTCAGTTTTCCTTTTCCACCCTTTCTTCTACTTCTCATTTCTGTATCACTGTTCAAGAGTTTATATCACAACAGTTAATCTCTTATCTACTCACACAGATCATTTACAAGTCAAAGTATTTCAATGCATTTTCATATGCAGCACCAGTTTCTTTATTTTCAATGGAAAGTTCCTAAAAAAAAAAGTCTAGAAAAGCAACATAAAAAATATCCTTAACAATTTAAAATGAGCAATAATGAAACCTCACTAGCCACATATAGCCTGATATTAGTTTGAGAAAATATTTTTGTTTTCAACAGACTATCTATCTCTGAAAAAATTTTACTAAATCATCCAGTGTGAAGTATGTTTCACAAGTAATATGAATTATTTCATTGTTTAGGAATCTTGAGACTTATAGCAATAAAATGTACATAAAAAAGTTCAAGAATCAACTCTCAACACTGGACATTAGCTATGATTTCATTGAAATTTTTTCTTTGTTCTTTATTTGCTTGCTTGCCAGTTTTATTTTTACTTATTTTTTTCTTTTTGGCCTTCTAGACTTAAAACTTATACAAATAATTTGAAGGATAAGTAATAAGTATAATGCAGGTTATAGAAATACAATCTTATTGTAATAAAGATTACCTAATATAAGAAATGAAAGAAAGACATTGCTCACTTTGTCTCCATTATACAGCAATAAAACCAAAACTTGAATAGATAGTGACATCATTGCATCCCTGGAAGTGGGTAAGAGTAGGGAGGAAAATCCAACTACTGAAGTCAGGGAGTCATTTATAATTGTTCTTTTCCCAACTTTTTCAAGGTAGTATACTTGGGGGGGGGGGGAGAAGCAGTTCTTAAAATGGCTGATTTTTCCAAAGAATTCTGCAATCATAAAGTCTAGGGTAAGGTAATTAGTATCCATTTTACAGGTTAATTTTTAAATACAACATTCAGTCATACAAAGAAGCATATTCAACTAAGCTAACTATACTCATGAACAAGCCAGTGTTCTTAAATATGTCATCTTTTAGAAATGATTTGTATACCCTTAATGAGGTTTTTATAAAGTGTTTGGTAAAGCATGGTTGAAGAAATATGAAATGAAGTTAAAGTACTTTAGTCACTACAATATATGGAAGTAATGTAAAAGTATGCTGATTTGTCTTGGACATTTTCAACAAAATCGTATTTTCTTCTGTATCATAAAATTTCATGGTAAAAACATAAGTTCTCTGGCAATGCTGAGCCATCTGTTTTGTTCAGATTTTATCATTGTTTTGCTCTATCCAGCAATAATTAAGTAAGTTGGCAGTAAGAGAAATAACAGTTGGATTTCTTTAGAAGATTAACAGTATGAACAGTACAGCTAAGAAGAGAGTTTTCTTACTGATTCCAAAAATATCCCACCTTTACAACTCCATTGTAGAAGAACCTGGAGAGCCGCCCACTCTCCCCTACCTACCAGCAAATGGCCATAAAATCTTCAAAGTATGTAGCACTTTGTGAAGCCATTTTTTAAATTCTGAAAGAAGGATGTTTATTGCTGTTATGTTACCTCTACCTTGAAGCTGCCATTTTCTTCTTGTTTGTTTTCTCTCACTTGAAAATAATACGAACTTCTCATTTTCTTTCTTTTCTCACTCTTTTTAATGCTGCTATTACTTTGAGGTGTGTCTGCTTAAAATAATTAGAAGTTTTGCATGCTTCCTGAAATTGAATCTCCAGCATATATTCCTATTCTCAGAAACACAAAATTTCCCCACTGTTTATTCAGGAGACTGTGTGTGTGTGTGTGTGTGTGTGTGTGTGTGTGTGTGTGTGTGTGTGTGTTGTACTGGGGATTGAACCCAAGGGCACCCTACTTCTGAGCAAAACTCCCAGTCCTTTTTTGTTATTTTTTGTTTGACAGTCTCAGTACCCTGCGGAAGCTGTCTTTGAAACTGTGACTCTCCTGTCTTAACCTCTCAAATATGAGGATCATAGTCATGCTCCACCATGTCTGGCTAGATAATTTGTTTTCTATTAGCCTTAAGCACTTGATGTCTATCCCGCTTCTGATTACAGAAACAGTAATTTATAAAATTTTTATCTACATATTTAAATGATTCCTCCAATTATATGTTATTGTATATGAATTCAATAAAAATTTATAGAGAACTACATATGAATTTCCAAATCCACTGCATCAGTATCATTTTGAATTTTCTTTTATCTATTTATGCCCCCAAATTTGAGGTGTATATATGTTTGTAAATTTATTGTTTTAATTCACAGTCATGATATATCAAACAAATCAATGGCCATAATACCCTGAATAACAGCCTGATATCATCCAATCTCAAAAGCTAAACAGAGTCAGGTCTGGTTAGTACTTGGATGGGAACAGATATCAAACACAACCAAAATATATAGGTAAAGGTGAAGATTTAATTCAAAATTCTGAGTTATAATGTTGAGTATTAATTTATCAACATTTGCAGTTGAATTTTTCAGGGATCATGTTTGTTTGATATAAGTAATCAAAGTATGTGTGTTAAATCTCTTGGTTACTGCATATTTAATTTTTGTATGTGTACATATACACATGTGTGTTTCCTCTTAAAGGCTGCCACACACTGTATTTGCACATTTACAATTGCAAATGTGTATTATCAGTTTACTGCAGATAGCAAGTCATTTTCTTGTAATTTTGCTTCTCTTATTTGCCATAACATTCAGCATTTATATTGTATTTACAAGATCTATTGCTATAAAAACTGTAACTAAAAACTTATTTAAACTTTTGAAAACTTGTTTAACCATAATTGAATGCTATTGTACAACATATGATTTTAAAATTACCATGTCTTAGTTGTATGTATAACACTTAATATCATTTCATTTTGCACAATTTTTACTTGTTCAGTGAACAATACTTTAAATCAAAACCCAATTTAAATATTCTGTCAAAGGCTTCCTACTTATTTAACTGAAGAGCTGAAGATCTATTAAACTAAGCTTAGATCCATACAGTATTATTCAGTAGCATATATTAATTATTTGATTAGTAGTCAGGTGCAGATAAGTTAAACTAGGTTAAATTCTTCATACAGTAATCTTTTGATCATCCCTTACATACCATGTTATTGCTACAAAATGCAATCTATGATAATTGAGAATTTAAAAGAAAGCCTCCTTGTTAAGTATGGTGTTGCATGCCTACAATCCCAGTACTTAGGAGGCTGAGTCAGGAGGTTTGAAGGTTTGAGGATAGTCTCAGCAACTTTAAAAGCCTGCAGCAACTTAGTAAAATTCTATTTCAAAATAAAAAATAAAATAGGGCTAGAGGTATAGGTCAGAGGTAGAATGCCCTTGGGTTCAATCCCCTGTCTGCGAAAGAAAGAATGACAGAAAGACAGACAGACAGACAGACAGACAGACAGACAGAAAGAAAGAAAGAAAGAAAGAAAGAAAGAAAGAAAGAAAGAAAGAAAGAAAGAAAGAAAGAAAGAAAGAAGGAAAGAGATGGCTCCCACCTCTGGAAAAAAAAAAAAAAAAAAAAAAAAAAAAAAAAAAAAAAAAAAAAAAAAACACAAGATGAATAATTATGTCTTTTTCGAGATGTGACTCTTACATATTAATGCATGTCTATATCCCTGACAATATTTTTTGTTTTAAAGTCTGCTATGTATAAAATCAATATATCCACTCTAGAATATTTCAACTAGTGTTAACATGGTATATTATTTATTATAGTAACAAAGTACATATACATATATATGTATCACAATCAGTACTTATGTCAATTATTCCTAAATTGATATATAGATTTAAGAAAAGTCCCATGAAAATTCAATCAAGCTGTTTTGTGGATTGACACAGATTCAAAGATCTGTATGGAAAAGCAATAGTCCCAGAATAAGAACAAATATTGAAGAACAACACTGGAGGACTGATAATGACTTCTGGGTTAACTATCAATGTTCTACAATCACACTACCATGGCACTAATGAAGGAATAGACATACAGCCTAAAGGAACAAGCAGCAAGGCCACAAATGCCACTACACAAATACAACAAACTGATCTTTGATAAAAGAGCAAGGATAGCTCAATAGAGAAACGACATGTTTTACAACAAATGATCTAGAAAATTAAACATCATATACCAAAAATAAATCAACCTCAAGATATATGACATATTTTATACCTTTCATAAAAGTAACTCAAAATACGCCGGGCGTGGTGGCGCACGTTTGTAATCCCAGCATTCAGGAGGCTGAGACCGGAGGATCCGGGTTCGAGGCCAGCCTCAGCTACCTAGTGAGGTACTCCGCAACTTAGTGAGACTCGGTTTCAAAATAAAGAATAAAAAATAGGGCTGAGGTTATAGCTCAGAGGTAGATTGCCCCTGAGTTCAATCCCCAGTGCTGCAAAAAAAAAAAAAAGTAACTCAAAATATATTATAGAGCTGAATATAAACTATATTACTATGAATCTCATATAATTAAACCTAAGTAGAATGGGAAGAGATATTTGCTTTTTTGATGTGATTTAGCTAGAAAACCGGTCATGATATATGAAAAAATATGTCAAATTATACTGAAACTGAAAGGAATAATCACAGCTTTGGAGTAGAAAAATACAAGCATATGTAAATGATTTGTATACAAATATACAACATATTCTTATAACTCAACAATAAAAATAAACAATCTAATTTAAAAACATCTGATCAGAAACTTCACACAAAAAGATATACAGATGGTCAATAAGTATAAAAAAAGCCCAACATCATGTGTTGTTATGAAATTGCACATTAATGCTACAGTTATAAGATATGACTATACACCTATTAGAATGACTATAACTAAAAAAAACTGAGAATAACAAATTCTAATAAGAAATCAGAGCAATGGAACACTTCCCTTCACTACTATAGAGCTGCAAAATGGTACAGACACATCGTAAGATATGAACATGTTATTTTTTTGTGAATGACGATGTCTTTAACTGTTGTGTTATGCTTGGTTCAAAGTTACATTTTATATTTTAAGCACAGTTAACTTGTTTCTTAAATTCCATGGGTTCACAGATGGAGAGGAAGCATGCCTACAAAAGGGCTATAGACAGATTTTCCTCTATTTCTGAACTGGATACTGATATTTGGAGTTTTCTAGATGATGAAATTCAGCTAACTTTTTGTAGTTGGAGTTGAGACTTTTGGTGATATGGGAATGAGGTAAGTATCTTTTTTGTAAATGGAAAGGGCAGAAATATTGGGGGAGGGTGGGGTTGAGGGCAGACCATGGTAGGCATAATAGACTCCCAAAGATATTCAGGCCTCAATCCCTGGAACCTGTGAATATATTACTTTACATAGCAGAAGCAACTTTTTGGATGTGAATTAAAATTTTTGAGATGAATGGACTCTCGTAGATTATTTGGGTGGGCCTAATGTAATCACGATCATCTTTTTTTGATAAAAGAGGACAAATGTCAGTGAAGGGTATATGGCAACAGATCAGAGGTTGGAATTTGAAGCTGAAGGAAGAGACCACAGCAAAGATTTCAGGCTGCCTCCAGAAGCTCAAAAAGGCAGGAAAGGATTCTCTTCTCCATTCTCCAGAAGGAAGGCAGTGCAACCAACACCTAGATTTTAGAAATCCTGAAGCCCAGGAATGTAAGCAAATACAATTGCAGGGTTTAAGACACCAAATCTGTGATTCTGTGTTACAGCAGCCATTTGAAAGCAACCTGGGGAGAGGCACCTCAGGACTTTAGGATTAAAGAGACTCCCCTGGATAGGCAAAATGGGATCTCCTGCTCTTTTTTTTCATAGTCTCTGTCATTACATGGAGATGAAGAGGACTTCCCTGGTAGGTGCCTGCTATGGTGTTACTTGCCCAACAGTGTTTCTTGGCCACTCCTCTTTCTCTGGATGTGAAAGGACATCTCAGATTCATGGGAACCAAGGACCATTTGTTACAGAGGAGCACTCTAGCCTCTGCCACCTGGCTACTGCATTATCGTTCAGTCAAGTGAGGGAGGTAGTCTGACACCTCATAGACCAGGAGTGCTTTTACCTGGCTACTTGCCTTTAGTACCGCTAGCTGTGCCACACTTGTCTATTTCCAAGGAAACTCCCATTCGATGTGGAAGATAAATTAGTTTATCTGGGCTGCCTTTGCTTTCTGAGTATATGATGGCAAAAACACTAAGCAAAGTCTTCTGTTGCAGGGAGGGACATAAGATGCTCTGTTGAGTTATTCTTCCAGGTCTATAGTGCCAAACCAACTGGACTTCCTCACCTCATGCTAGCCTGAAAGTTTTCCTCTGGTTATTATTTCTAAGATTTTAGTTGGACTCAGCATAGAGGAAGAAGGAGAATGTAATCAATTCCACTTTGGCTGAACTGAAAGTCTTTATGGAATTTTATCCTTACTAATAGAATCCTTAGAATGCTGTAGGTTTTAATAATGTATTTCAGACATTTGTCTTAATATACATATGTTATTAGAATATGCAAGTAAAATATATTTTGTTAAATTGTATGTGTATGTTCTTTTTAATGATATATATATATATATATATACATATATATATATATATAGTGATGTAGAAAAAGATAGAGATATAGTATGTAGTATATATGCTCAGCATGATTCTGTTTAAGAGCCAGAAAGAATATAAGAGAATTTTTAGAGACGCATCTTTTCCCACATACTTGAAAATTCCCATGCGCCAGCAAATCATGCTCCGTGTCTTCTGATGTATTACATTAGAAGTTCCACAATGTGAGTAATGACAACCTCAAAACATGTTATCTTTTCTCATCCCACTTACCTCAACAACTGGAGCATGACCTTTTTTAATAACAAGAGTATATTTCAATTCAGTCTAAATATCAGCACTGCATCTTTATTCTGGTAGCCTTCTGCCTGCATGAAAACATACAAAATAATTCAGATTACCCGTTAAATATATTTATATTATACATTTTTATAAGACTGGAGAAACATCTCATGCAGTGAATGAGAATTATTTTCAGCATTTTGAGTGTGTGCTCAACAAATATTGTGGAAAAATGCTTTTTATTTTCGTGAATTTGAGAAGAGTTAGGATACTACCAGTGTGAGATGAAAAACTAAAGTATAGATTTAGTTCCTACATCTCTAATGGCTTTCTAAATTAGGACCTTATAAGCAGGATACATAGCTTGCATAGCTTGCATATATATATCATATGTGTAGAAAAAAATCCACTCATGTTAATTATATTTATGGATTCTGTTATCAAAGCATCACAGGTGATCTGGACATGGTGGTGCATGCCTATAAGCCTCGTATATAGAGGCTGAGGTAGAAGGATTGCAGCTTCAAGTATAGTCTCAGCAATATAGCAAGATTCACCAACCTAGTGAAACTCTGTTTGAAATAAAAAAAGGTACTGGGGGTGTAGTTCAGAGGTAGAATGTCTGTGGATTCAACCCCTAGTACATATATATATATATATACATATATATATATGGCTACATATCACATCTTAGTTTCTATAGTTATATGGAAATTACTTTGCACTGATAATTATTTTGAAATTATGGTATTTGATACCCCACACAATATTTTTGAGTCTGTATATCGTACTAAGGATTGAACCCAGGGGAGTTCTACCTCTTTGCTATACCCTAAGCCCTACTTTATTTTTATTTTGGAACAGAGTCTGAGCTGTTGAGGGCTTCTCCAAGTTGCTAATGGCTTCTCCAAGTTGCTGAGCCTGGTCTTGATCTTGCAATCCTCTTGTCTCAGCCTCTCAAGTAGTGTGTTATTACAGGCATGTGTCACAATCCCCAGCTGCCACTCAATATTTTTATTTAATGCTTAAGTGGAGACTCACATTTATTTTTATGCAAAAATATGATATTAAATTTTTCATAACTTTTTCTAGTGCAATTGCTTCCTGTTATGTTCCCATATTTATTGTTTTAATTTAAAACATCATTTTTTAAAGTCCATAGTCTTCATTAGCCCTACTCAAGTACAGAGTGAATGCATGAGAAAAACCTGCTCCAAAATGATAATCTATTGTTTTTAACATAAATTTCAGAATTGGCAAAAGAGAGTGGTAAGTAAGAAACATCAAAAGCATGGTGTTGAAAGCTAGAAGGCTGGTGGACAAGTGGTAACACAGAAGAGATGAGAGAGCTGAATGCTGAACCAGCCAAATAAAAAGCAAAAAAACCCCAACAAAACAAAACACTAAATCTGTGTAAAGAATTCTCCCAGGAGTTGACCCTGCTACTTGCTCCTAAAAGTGGAGTGAACATGGAACTGAAAAGAAAAAAATTCAGTTCAACAATCAGTTTAAGAAGAGGTTGCAGTGGGGCATGATGGAGCATGCCTGTAATCCCAGTATTTGGAAGGCTGAGATAGGAGATCACAGCTTGGTAGCCAGCCTCAGCTACTTAGTGAGGCCCTCTGAAACTTAGTGAGACCCTGTTTGAAAAATAAAGAATAAAAAATAAGGCTGGGGATGTAGCTTGGAGATAGAATGCCCCTGGGTTCAATCCCCAGTACCATGGACGAAATAATAATAAAATAAAATTAAAAGAGGTTGGGCAACCTTCTTTCTGTTGTTGCTACCCTGTGGAATTTGTGACTGTTCATAGCAAACCTGAAAAAAGCTACAGTGTATTTTCTTAAGGAAACAAACAAAAGAAACATTGGAATTGTGTTGCAAAGGTTTAAATTTAAGGTAAAAGTGTATTATCATTCTGTAAATGAGAGAAATAGATGAAAGTTTATATTCAGCAATGTTCACACTGCTCTAACAGCAGGGCTTCTGAATTTGGATTCAGGAACTCATAAGATTAAACAGACCCTGCCAAAACAGTTACTTAGTGATGACAGAGGATGCAGGCTCTGTGGTGAGATACAGCATGCATGCAACAGCATGCTGGAATCCTGTGCCACCCAGACATATCTTTGAACTTCTATATCACACTGCAAGGGAACTCCTATAACAGGCAAAGCAGGGTGTGTGCCAATGGACTGAAGCCTTTGGCTTGAGGATTCCTTTAGGTTTTATACCCAACAGGCATGTGCTTCCTAAGTAGTACATTAAAAAACAAAACCAAAAAACTCCTCCCATTCTTACATGGAGCTGCATGTATTTCTCATTACTTGCCGGCTATTTATTAATTACTCTCCCTTAATAAATAGTACCAGTAACCAGGCAAAACTCCTTGGATTGGCACATAACTTTAACTAAATCCTCATTTATCTTGAATTTAGTACAATTAATGTTGAATTTGACTAAGAGCTGAATCCTCAGGCATTCCTAATGCTAGAGAAAAGCTAGAACTGGTATTGAAATGAAATTGAAAGTACTGTAATTAAATTCTTCCTTTACTGTCCAAAAGGATGCAAGTTTTTATTTTGTTGGGTTCTTGTCTACAAAATTAAAAGTGGACAGACTATAGAAGAGTAGGTATAGGAGTATAAAAATTTATTTTAAGTCGAGGAAAAATAGAAGACAGCTTCTCTCACACAGCAGAGGGATCCCCAAAAGAGAGTAACCATTGACATTCTTGAGAGGTGAGCTTTAATCCTCATTATAGTTCCCCATATGCTCTATTGTGATTGGTCAGAATTGTATCTTGGAGACCCAATGTCTTTTGCCCAGTTTCAATCTTTATATAATCTGTATTCCAAAAGTCAGTGGGCTCTTCTGATCTCCTGGTTCCACTTGTCCCACATCCTTTATCCTTTGATCATGCTTGGGGCTAAAGTTTTATATTAACTTGCACTGTTATTCCTGTATCTATTAACCTTCCCTATTTCAGTTCTTTATACAGATGGCCTCTTTTAACCCTTTCTGTTCCCAGGTCCTCTGCCCTGCCTCAATACTAACTATTGACCTCCATCTCACACTAAAGCTCTTGCAGGAGGAAATAGATATTAGACCCTATTCAGTTGAAACAAAAGTGAAGGATGGGAGGGTAAGTGTTAGTATGAGAGAGTGGTAAAGTAGTGGAAGACTTAAGGAGGAGGTCAACCATTAGGATGTTTCCAGTATGGTGACTTATTGCTCATTTTGAATTCTTCTTTGTGATTTGACATCGGTATTTGCCAAGTGCTGCCCACAGAAACTGGGACATATTGGGGCTTTCTGCTTAGAAATCTAAATTTCACACAGGTGATATTCAGATCCTTAAGAAAGACATTTTCTGGATTGTAAAACTGGAAAGAAGATGAGGAAAGATTTAAATACATTTCAAAGAGGCAGGAAAATCATTTACAATTGCAAGTTGTCTAACTAAATACGAAAAAGGAGGTCAGGGATCCATAGGACAAGATGCATCTAACACTTAGCCCAACTGAGTGGAATGTTAGTATCATCTTTGTCAGTGGGAAACTAACAATTTGGTATAGTCTGAATCTTCTCAAGAGTATGGGATATAAAGGATTGGAATAAAATTGTCCTCGATTTTATCCCAATTTTAAAGTTTTAGAAGTTTCTTTGTAAAAGGTCACATGGGAAAACATTGTATGAAAGCAAACAGAAATGAGTAAAATTTTGCCCTAAAACATTCCATGAAGCCAGGCATGGTGGCACACGCTTGTAATCCCAGCATTTGGGAGGCTGAGACTGGAGGATCTGGGTTCGAGGCCAGCCTCAGCTACCTAGTGAGCTACTTCGCAACTTAGTGAGACCCTGTTTCAAAAATAAAGAATAAAAAAAAGGGCTGGGGGTATAGCTCGGAGGTAGAATGCCCCTGAGTTAGATCCCCAGTACCACAAAAACAAAAACAAAAACAAAAAAAAACATTCCATGAAAAGTTTTCAGAGATCAGTTTATCTATTTTTTTGTACGTTCAAACTAAATTTTAAGTTATTGACTCCATGTCATAATTATAATAATAACTGGATTTAGATGAGAATTTAAAACTCCTAGCTGGGCATGATGGCACACACTTGTAATCCCAGTACTTGGGAGGCTGAGACAGGAAGATCCGGGTTGGCAGGCAGCCTCAGCTACTTAGTGAGGCCCTCTGCAACTTACTGAAACCCTGTTTCAAAATAAAGAAACCAAAAAATAGGGCTGAGGGTGTAGCTCGGAGGTAGAATACCCCTGGGTTCAATCCCCAATGTCACCAAAAACAGCAACAACAACAACAACAAAAAAAAGAATTTAAGACTCCTGTAGTTAACAAGCAGGGGAAAAGATCAAACAGGGATGTTTCTATTTGCATTTACTCATTGAAATGCTTATGGGAGAGAGCTGAAGGGACAGTGGAAATGGAGAAATAAATAATGTTTTGAATCATCATGTGATTCAAATAGGAGTGGAGGAAAAGAGAGAAGTAGATACCAATGAATGTGATGTTTAAGATTCCAATACAAAATTCATAGCACAGCCCACATTTTATTTTCCCATGGCATGCTGAACCAAAGGGCTCATCATTTTATTACTTTGTTTTTAGTTTAAACTCATAGCAGAACGTAGCAGGATATCCCCACAATTCCCCTGAATATAAAATTCTTAAATTTTAGCCAAGTGTGATGGCTCATGTTTTTAATCCTGGTACTTGGGAGACAGAAACAAGAGGATTGCAGGTTTGCAGTCAGCCTCAGCAACTTTGCAAGGCCCTCTGCAACTTGGTGAGACCCTGTTTCAAAAAAATAAAAATAGGGCTGGGAGCTCAGAGGTAGAATGTACTTGAGTTTAATCCCCAGTACCACACACACACAAATTTTAAATTACTAATTTTTTTATTTGGTATTTTTTTCTCCTATTGACAGGGTAAAACAGCTATAAAGTTTCTTCTCTGGGTTTTCACTCAAATGTACATGAAAAGTACAAATCTTATACAACTGGATTTTAACCATTGGTATTAACTGATAAGTATTATGGATCAAAGAATTCTTAGATTGCAGGCTTCAGTAGCAGAGACTGAAAAAGACTGTTCTTTATGCATGCTCCAGATGATTCCTCCTGCCTGCCAGGGTTGTTTTTTGTTTTGTTTTGTTTGGACTGCAACTTGGTCAGTTTGTTTGAATCCATGTTTCTAACAGTAAGACCCACCACACAGCTGGCAAAACATCATCTAGGTCAGATCAAAAGCAGTGCTAAACTGAGTGTCAACAAACTGATGGACTAATCCAAAGATTCTTCTGCTATCAGGGAAACTGAAAATGTCAAATTTGCTATTTTTCTTTTCTTTCCTTTTATATTGCCTATAAAATCATGTGAAGACTTTAAATAGTAAAATTTCAGAATAGATCTTTTTCACAATAGATTAATACCTTAAACACTAAAATGTAGGCTTTTAGGACAAAAATTCATTTCTATTTTTACATATTTTTAGTTAAAAAGACATCATTTATTTCTATTTTATACATGTATGTAAAATGTGTATATGTTAAGTTTGGGTTTGTGATAACTAAAAGTGATACAAAAGATAAAGCCATGTCAACTGAGACCTTTTAATTTGTAGCATGAATTAATATTCCTTCATGTACAGATTATATTAAATAATGGCTAAAAAACTAATCACTGATAATGTAGGTTTGAAATTTAGGAAAATCTGTCTGTAAGCAAAGACACTTGTTTGAATATTCGTCACACACAAGTTTCTTAACCTCAGTTAATATTTAATAATATTCTGGAACATGTGCTAGGTTTCAAAAAATGCTCAAAATATTCCATATATTCCTCCCAGACACATAGTTTGTATAAATTAACCGTCCTAGGCTCTTCAACAAATCATCTCTTCTTAAACTGATATTAAAGCTCTCATATAAATCAAAAGCAAATTATACTATTCCAGGAGATGGTTAAATTTCTATTTTTCAGGCTCATTACAAACATTGTCCTCAGAATGAAGATAAGTTGCTTCCTTTTTTCTTTTTGTTACATTTTCCAGGTTTCAAAAAAAATGTCATTTCCATGCAAATTACCCTCTTGCAACATTCATTAAACCCTTTTTACTGAGAACCTAACTGGTTCTCAATCTTCTCAGTTATCTGTGAGAAATCTTGGAGGGGTCAAAACCTCAGAACAATGCTACTCTGATTTAATATGAAATATGAAAAGTAAGATATTATTCAAAGTTGTATTTTTGTGATATGAGAATGTTACAGAGGCATACTACTGAAATAGAATATGTTCCTATGTGATAGATAGAATAATTAATGCAAAAACTGCTGCAAGTGAATTCATATTACAGAACCCATATAACAATTCCATTGATCTCTTTTGAATCCATACTACTAAAGAGGAGACTACTTACATCTCATCACTGAACATCTTAGTAAGTAGCAATTGTGCCATTTCTCATAATCTCTTCCTTTCTGATGGTAGGAAAAATATTGTGTAAAGTAACAGTAATAGCAATGGAAAATAACAGTTTACACAGAAAACACTCAGGTAATGTTTTTTTATAATAATATAATTGTCATATCTATAGATTTCCTAGCCATTTTTTACCCTTTTTATAGAAATGTGTAATTTGCTGAAGCATTCGGGGAGTATTTAATCATTTTTGTAGGGGATAGTAACAAAGAAAAGTCATGCATATGAAAATAGTTTTATTAGATACGGCCTTGTAAGATTTCTTTAAACAATACATATAGTTATATTCATTCTACAGGAAGTCCCATTTTACTATTTCACTTCACAAGAGATGTACACCACGATTATCTTACTTTATGTGAGAAAATATATGATTTGTACATAAGAAGACAAAATATGACATTTTTTGCATAACTTAAGATAAAGTCATAGCATCTGAAATATAAATAAACTACATACAAGGCCTACTATTTAACTACAGTACTTAAATACTGCATTTTAACAATCCAATGTGTCATTTTGTAATTTTTGTGTTTTATGTTTAAAAATTTGTAAGGACTGAAAATAATTCGGTCTACTACTTATTATCATTTCTCTGAAAACAGCACATAATAGGTAAACATATTTGTACTTCTCAAACAATAAAATGGTAAATTGGAAAAAACACTCTACTTTATCATTTTAATATTTGTTTTTCTGGGAAAATTACTTTCCACTATTGTGATTACTTTTAATAAGTAATTTTGAAAGTTTCATAATATAATTTTAAGTCAAGAATTTGCAAAAAATCACCTTTAGGAAAATTTTGAAGAGTATCGATATTTTTATGCTAGTTGTTAACCTATATTTTAATATCAGTGCTCTTTTGCTTTTTATGCTAACCAGAGGTGCATTCATAAAACAATAAAATACATCTGCTGAGTGATCAACTTTGTTATGTCTCACAATGTTGTTTATTTTCTCTTTATAGACTGCTTGTAACTTTTTCTTTCTTTTCCAAAATTTATTTTAATTGACAAGTAAAAGTCGTATATATCAATTATGTACCATACATTGTTATTAAGTACATATACATTGTCAAACAGCTAAAATAAGCTAATTTACATGTACAGGACCTCACATATATGTTAGAGTATTGGACCTATGCCCTCCTCTAGTAGCTTCGCCGTCTCGTCTCTGGTCTAACTTCCAGATCTTTGATCCATCTTGAGTTGACTCCTGTGCAGAGTGAGAGATAAATATTTAGTTCCATTTTTCTACAAATGGATAACTAGTTTTCCCAACACCATTTGTTGAAAAGGCTGTCTTTTTTGTAACATATGTGTTTGGCACCTTTGTTGAAAATCAATTGGCTATAAGTATGTGGGTTTGTTTTTGTATCTTCTATTCTGTTCCATTGGTCTATGTGTCTGTTTTTGTGCCAACACCATATTGTTTTATTACTATAGCTCTATACTATCATTTGAAGTCAGGAATTGTGATGCCTCCTGCATGATTCTTAGTGCTGAGAACCGCTTTGGCTGTTCTGGGGTTTTGTTTCTCCATATGAAGTTTATGACTGATTTTTTTTTAGGTCTATGAAGAATGACATTGATATTTTGATAGGGATTTCATTGCCTCGTAGACTGCTTTTGGTAGAATGGCCAATTTTGATAATAATTATTCAGCCTATCCAAGAGAAAGGGAGATTTTTCCATCTTCTGAGATCTTCAATTTCTTTCTTTAGTGTTTTATAATTTTCATCGTAGTAGTCTTTTACTTCCATGGTTAGGTTTATTCCTAGGGGTTTTTTTCATTGTTGTTTTTTTTTTGTTTTGTTTTGAGGTTATTGTAAATGAGATTGTGTTCTGGATTTCTTTCTCAGTAGTTTCATGGTAAAAAAAAAAAAAATCAAGAAATGGGCAATTGAATCAAAATAGATTTTTCACAAAAGAAGAGACAAATGGCCAATAAGTACATGAAAAAATGTTCATCCTCATTAGCAGTTAGGGAGATGCAAATCAAAACTACACTGAGATTCCATCTAACCCCAATCAGAATAGTAATCAACAAGAAGTAAAAAAAAAAATACATGCTAGCAAGGATATGGGGAAATAAGAACTCTTCTACACTGTTGGTAGGATTGAAAAATAGTTCAGCTGCTATGGAGATCAGTGTGGAGATTCCTCAGAAAACTGGGAATGGATCCACCATATGATCTGGCTATACCACTCCTTGATATCTTTCCAAAGGAGTTCAAATCAGGGCACAACTCACAACAGACAAATTATTGAACCAACCTAGGTGTCCATCAACAATTGAATGGATAACAAAATTATGGGAAATACATACAATGGAATTGTACTCAGCAATAAAGAAGAATAAAATTATGTCACTTGTAAGAATATGGAAGGACCTGGAGAACATTAAGTTAAGTGAGATGATCCAGTCACAGAAAGAGAACGAGCATATGTTTTCTCTAATATGCAGAAGCTAGGGAGTAATTGGGATACCAGAGGGACTAGAGGTAATGCAAGAGAAAGCTCAGTGGAGCCAGGGTCTAAGAGAAGGAGTGGGAAGACAGATTTATTAATGGAAATATGACCATTAACTATGTGTACATATGTGAATATACCAGTGTCAATCCCAGTACTCTGTATTGAGAAGAGGGGAAATGGGAGGTTGGGGGGCACCAAGTGTTGTATGCATGTACGTCACTGTCAACATCATTTACATTATGATGCACCAATAAAAGCAATAATGGGAAGGAAAAAAAGAAAGAAAAAAGGAAAGAAAGGAAGAAGGGCTGAGGGTGTATATCAGAGGCAGAATGCCCCAGGGTTCAATCCCCAGTACCACAAAACAAAATAAAATGTATATCAGCCTTCCCTGGTAGTACATCCATCTAGTCTTTCTGGAAAAAAACTCCAGAGGATGATGCTTCCCGTTCCATCGTGCTTTGTACTGGTAGGCAAAGAAGCAGAGAGACATTTCCACCATCCATTCTAGGTCACTCTAGCCTGCAGCCTGGAGAACAGCACTAAAGAAAGAAAAGTTTAATAACCCCCAGCCTTTGCTCTCTCTATGAGGTGCACAGTACAAATCTGGGACAGACAGTAAATAACTAACTTTGTCCACAATTTTTTGGTTTTTTTTTTTCCTATATTTACTGACCTGGTTCACATAAATGTATTTGTTTGTTTGTTTGTTTCTTACTGGGAATTGAGACCAGGAGCATTCTGCCTCCAAGCTATTTTATTTTTATTTTGAAACAGGGTCTCACTAAGTTGAGGAGGGCCTCATTAAGTTGCTGAGGCTGGCCGAGAACCTATAGTCTTCCTGTCTTAGCCTCCCAGTACTGGAGTTACAAGTACCTGTGCATGGCTGGGTTTTTTCTTTCTTATAGCTTTTTCTTTTTATTGTTTCTTTTATTTTGCTTTGCTTTGTTTTTTAAGGACAGTAGTTTTTCATTTTTGTTTTTGTTTTTAGTTTTTAATTTCTCTTGTTATTCTTTCTGTCCCTTCTTCTCCCTCTAATAGCCAAATCCTCTTGTTCTTTCTCTTTCTTTCATTTACTTTATTTTTCTTCCTTCTTTATGATCTTCACTTGCTACATCTCTTCTACTTTCTCTCTTTTCACCTTTTGAATATTGTAAACTTTCTTTTGCCTTCCTACCTCACTACCTCATTTTATTTCTTCTTAATTAACTGAATTTTTATCATCTCTAGAACTATTCACTTTATACCAATTCTGCTCCACCATTTGTGCTGTAGGTAGTCATAATGTAGCTCACATAGTTGAAACTTGATGTTTGCTTTAGTGCTACATCTACTCCAGGACTGTTTGTTGTTGTCACTGTTGTTAAGTTTTGCCACCATTTCTGCTTTTATGCTTGTTAGTGTCACAGATGTCATGTTGGGCAACTAGTATTTACTTCAATGCTGTGTATCATTCAGTGCTCTTTCCATGTTCTGTATTTCTGCCTTTTCTGTGAGGTGCTGGGAAACTAGTGAAAGGACGGATAATCTCCTGCTGACCTCCACCCCAACCCAGCTAAGAGACATACTCCTTGCTCTATATACAAAATAGCTCTGCTCAAACTATAATACTTCAACACACACATACACACACACACACAAAAGAAAAAAAAAAAAAGAGAGAGAGAGAGAGAAGAACCTCAAACTCATGACCAGGACACAAGAAGAAACAGTTGGGAGACAAGGACTCAGGTCCTACTCATGGACATCTACTCCTACAGCAACAACAGGAAGAACTAATTTTCAGGAAGTTTCCTCAATTACAAAATTACCATGAAAATGAACTCTGTGCCTTGAAGACCAGCATTTCCTCAAGAAGATTCATCTGCTCTTCTTCCTTCTTCTTGCATACAACTCTCATGGATTCCTTACATACAGTTTGGTACATTGTACTTCTAACATGGGATTCAAATATTCTCAAGTATGCTTGCCTGTAATAATTATGCCTTAATACAACCTATATATTGATATGGCCACCCTATCACATCTTTCCTTACTAGAATTATCTGGGAAGATAATTAGAATTAATCTAATTCTAATTATCTCTTCTGAGAAGTACCATAAGGGTTACACTTGAGATTTAGGGTATGCGTTCCAGGGGAAAGGAAAGGATAGTTATTATGTAAAGATGAGAAGTTACTATCCAGTGGAGTAATGATGAGGGAGGAAGAAAGAGATCTAGTTCTAGAAGATACTCAGTTTGACAAACAGCACAAAAGAAAAGATTGCAACAGTGTTTCTCAAAATATGGTTTTGGCTTCCTTACACTAAACTAAACTACTAAAAAGACATTTTGAATTCCATCATAAACTAGATGAATCTGAATTTGGGGGGTGGGCTCAAACTATGTATTGTCAAATTATCATATTGTGTTACAGCTGACATATGAGGAACATCATGATAGGAATTTCATACTAGGGCAGAGATAGATAAATAAGTAGAAAATATAAGACAACATATGTTTTCTCTGGTTCAAATTTAACATTTATGAAACTAAATACAGAAACAAGAAGAGTACAGTGACATTTATATAAATTACCTTAATTTTCTGAGTCTAAAGATGATTCATATTTTTTCTTATAGAAAAATGTCCAAAATGGATTTAATAGATTACCAAATATAGCTCAAATTATCTTCTTGGCAAAATTGTGAAAATATTATTAGTAAGCATGAAGATATTACAGGTATATTATTGGAAATAATTTTTATACAGATAAGTAGCAACTTCTTTTCAAGGACATGATTTTTAGTGAATGAGAGAAATATGTGACTTTATTCATTTCTGTGTATTTTTTCTTTCTGAAATCCATTTTCCTGCAAATAACATAGTTTTGTTCATCTTTGTTGCTGAGTAGAATTCCATTGTGTGTATATCTCATAATTTTGCAATCCATTCATCTGTTGATGGACACCTAGAGATTATCCAGTTACAGAAAATGAAGGGGCATAGTTTTCTCTCATATGCAGAAGTTAAGGACTTCAGATAATGGAGGAGAAACTCCAGTTGAGCCAGGGAGATGGTTTGGCATGGGGGGAAAAGAGGAGGGAGAGGGAGAATCAATGAAGGAATCACCTCCATTGATATTATGAACATATATGAGAATATTAATATCAATCTCAATATCCCATATGAGAAGGGGGATGGGGAGGGAGCCAGGAGAAAGCCCACCAAGTGTTGTGTGCATGTATATCACTATCACTGTGAACCGCATTATGGTGTGAGACTGTAATGAACCAATAAAAGTATAAAGAATAAAAATTAAAATCTATGAGCCTAACCACATTTTTTCTTTTCATATCTGATTCTTATTTAATATTTTCATCTGAAAATTATTTAACTAAAAATAAACATAAAATGGAATTTCACTTAAAGAAAACAAACAAAAAATATATATTGAGTCTAAACTTCAGAAGCTTTGCTATTGGTTGTACACATATTTAAGATTATAAGATAGATCAACTGACTATTTTAATATCATGATGTGTCTTTTATATCTCTCCTAACACCCTTAGTTTTTAAGGTGATTTTGTGCCGTATTAATACTAGGCTCAGTATTCTAATCTTTCATTTCCGCATTATATACATTTTTTTCATCATTTTACATTCAATGTGTTAGTGCCTGTAAGTAAAAAGATTCTTTAGTTGCAAGATCATTTAGTTAGTTTTAATACTATCTGCATCTCAGTTGAGGTGTCTAATAGAATTGCATGTAATACATTTATTGAAACATATGGGCTTAAATTTAACTTCCTTGTAGTTGTTGAATATTTTTCTGAATTGCCCTTTCTTTGTTTACATATTCTTTCTTCCTAAGAATTAAGCATTTGTTTAATTTACATACTTTTCTGTATTTACTTAGTTATGCCTAAATCTGTTGCTTTTAATGCTTCTCAATATCACAATACACATCTTAAATTTAGCATAGCTACCTTCAAAAATATTCTGCCACCTCACACATAATATAATAAATTTACAAATCCACTTCTAATTATCTCTGTCATTTATTGCACCTTTATTTTTTAACTATTTTACTTTCATATGTTCTATGAAATACAAACTACACTGATATTATTTTATCTTGTAAAATGAACAGTGTTTTATAGAGATTGGACATCTCGGTGTTAAGGAGACCCCTTTATTTTTATTGACATACTACCCTTCCTGGTGTTGTATGTCCTTATATTTTTCTTTCTGGCATAGTTTCTCCTCAGTAAAAATCATTTTGAACATATCTTCAGTATATCCAGGTTTATTGACAGTTGGCCCTTCGACTTTTTAATCTGTTTGAAATGTCAGTCTGACATATTTATTTTTGTATGATAATAGTGCTTGGTATAGAATTTGAGGTTAACAATTTATGGTTGATGTGAGAAACCAGAAGCTTTGCCTCAGTTCTTCTGCCCTGGCCTCAGCCTTTAGCAGCCTGACACAGCTGCTGTGGAATGAGAATCTTTCTCAACATTCACATACTCAGTCATCCATAGCTCAATAAATGTTGGCTCAAATTAATTGAATGACATTTTAAGTAAGAAAAATAGTGATTTTTTAAAAGAATTCACTTGTGAATTGACCATTATTTTTTAAAAGACATACTCACTTTGTTATTATTTACCAATATGCAGTGATATGCATAACTTCATCATTTATGTCATGAATATGATAAAATATCAAATCCATTAATAAACACACAACAATTTGTCATTTTCAAGTATACAATATGGAAGTTATTTTACTTAGAATATCTTAGAATATTTACCAAATACTATAACCAAGATAGCAAATTTAATATATTATTTATTTACAGTTGATTCTCTTATTATCTTTCCTCATACACATACACACACACAGACACACACACACTTATAGCTAACTATATAGATTTCTCTTTTGGTGTGGTTACTTAAGGATTCTGGTATTTTGACTTTTTTCTTAATATTTCAATATTTAATTTGGGGGTATATTAAACCAGTAAAAACATAATATTTACTTTTGAAGTGTCAAGATAAAGACAATAATATTGGAAATTTATGGACTAGTTCAAATATATTGAGTCCAAGACAAGAAAATTTCAATAGGGTTTTACATATATTGTAGTATACATTGTCTTTTAACCCTAAAAAATATTCACACAGGCTGCAATTTAATTGCATATATCATGCATTAGGTCCTGAGTTTGATTTGCAGGAAAGAAAAATTTTTAAAAAGATAAATCTTTTCTTCTGAACATTCTCACATGAAATTGTAGCAAACAAAAATATAAAATGCAAGAAAATAAGATGATAGAGTATAATAAAGTATGGATTTACCATTATGAGGATTCAAGGATGTTGTATGGTTTTATAGGATTTAATAGAAATTTTGATAAGTGGATGCTATTTATCTTGACAATTCCATTGCAAAGTAGATATTGCTTATTTGTACCCTGTGGTTATTCACAACTGCTAGACTAAGACCCAGCAGACACCATATTGAGCTCAATTTCATACACTGGGAGGGATTAATTCTAGACAGATGGACCATTCTACATTACAAATGAGCATTTAACTTAGGCCAGGCCAAGAATAAATTTCTCTGGAGATTTTGTAAATTTAATTTGAAATAATGCAGGCTTTTCTTCTTTCACAACTAAATTGAAAATACATGAGCCTAAATTATAATTTTCGCTATTCTTCATTGTAAGATAAAACTTTTCCACAGTACTAACAGTGGTCAAATTCATCACAGAGAAAATAGGGGTGGGGGGCACAAAAGTAGAAGGAAATGCTACAGTCAACTTATGGTTGAGTTTGACTTCTTGCATCAAGTTTTCTCTGAGACAATTTTAACATTTTACCAGTTTTTAAACACAGTAGAGTGATGATAAATATAACTTACAAACAACAGAGCACAGCAATTTTTTTACCAAAATTTCTTTATGATTTGAAAAATTCTTTTTAAAATGTAATGTAGAGCACAGTTTTTACAAGATAAAATCAGTCTCTGTATTGCTTTAGGGTGCTGGTAATTACTCTGTCCACTGACATTGATCTTTATTAGTCCAAATCTTCCTGGGATAACAGAACTTTTGAAGTGGAGCCAAATAATGAGTATTTTCTTTGTTTTTACTTCATTAGGGATTATAGTCTATCATATGCTACTGAGGCTTATCTTGCCCTTCTAAATAATATATTAGTCATTTATCAATATGGTTTTTAGGACAGCAGCATTCTTTGCCAAGAAACTCATGTAACCTTCACTTTCACTTTGGCGAGGGACGGGAAAATAGCAACTAGATTTATTTCCCACTTGAAGCAATTACAAAACGGAGAAATATATGTAACAATGGAGTGCAAGACACTGGACAAGAGGGAATGAAAGACAATAACCCCTGAAAGATGAGAAACAAATGAGAGGAATCCTACACCTGCCCCAGTTGACAGCTTTGAGTTTCCAGGCCATGGGCAGAGCTCTGCTGGGCTGCGAGCCAGAGGTGAGGGGTGGAGCTTCCAGGGGAGTCCAAAGCAGCTTAAGTGCTCAAAACTCAGAACCAGAGGGAGCAGCACCCGAGAATGAATGATGCCGTGCAAAAGCATGGCAAACGTAGTAATTCATGCTACCTTGACTGTGCCTTTCAGTAGTTAGGCACACTGTTACTTTGGGCAGCATGAAAATGTTACCTTATAAGGAACTCACAATAAATAAATAAATAAATAAATAAATAAATAAATAAATAAATAAATAAATAAATAAATAAATAAATTACTTAAATATTTTGAGGTGGAAATATATATTTGTTTATATATACATATATGTATATACTTATACATATACTTTATAAAACATGAATGAGTAAATGAGGTAGGAGACTCTACAGGAATTCTAAGTGACATTCAGTGTCCACTTGGGCCCAGTGATTAATAATGTAAAGTTACACAAGTCAGTAGAATTGTGTATATTTATTTAGAAATATCCCCATGGTGGAGCTGGCACAGAGTAGGTAAAGAATTTTAGTATAGCCAAGAGAGTACTAAAGAAATAAGAAATAGGCCCGAAAGTTGAAGCCATAATCTGGCAAGGTTTACTGTTTTGTAGACCCGACTTGTCTTTTTCTCTATTTCTTTTCATAGTCCAACTTCTTAAATAACTTGTACACATATTGGCCTTATTTTCTTTCCAGAAATTATCTCCACCCTCTATTTTACTGAACCTGCAGATAAAATGGTCATCCATGACTTTTATGTTGTTAAAATGCAAGATAGGCAAGGTGTAAGGATGAATACCTGTAATACCCTTACCTGGGAAGCTGAAGCAGGAAGATAGCTAGGTTCCAGGCCAATCTTCACAATGCAGTGAGACTCTCCATAATTTAGAGAGATTCTGTTTCAAAACAAAAAGTGCTGGAAGTGTAGCTCAGAGGTAGAATGTCTATGGGTTCAATCTCCAGTACCAAAAAGAAAAAAAAAAATTAAAATTGTATTTTTGACCTGAACAATATGTGAGCACTATTCAACATACCCAGTAATTTCTTCACTTTCTTCTCTGGATTCCATGAAAATACTCCCACTTTAACTTTCCTTAACACTCAGTTCCTAAACTATTTTATGTTGTTAAAATGCAAGATAAGCAAGGTGTAGTGATGCACTCCTGTAATCCCAGACTTGGGAGGCTGAGGAAGGAGGATCACAGGTTTGAGGTCAGTCTCCACAGTTTACTGAGATTCTCAGTAACTTAGCAAGACTCTGAGTCAAAATAAAGAATAAATAGGGCTGGGAGTGTAGCTCAGAAATAGAATGCCCCTGGATTCAATCCCTAGTACCACACACACACACACACACACACACACACACACACACACACACACACCCTCTGTTGTATGTTGTATTTCTATCAATTATCTCATCTCCTTTCTATGGTGCTGCATAGGGTTACTCACGCTTAACAATTATAAAATTTGTTAGTATCCATATCTTTTTAAGACCAAACAAGATAAACATACAGTTTTGAAGGGATTAGTTCAAGTACATATCCCATGTACTTTTGCCTCGAGTATTAACTATGCTTGGGAGAGAACAAATATATTTATATGTATATAAAATGCTTGGTATACACTAAAGAGGTATCTTTGGACAATTTGTGTACTGGAGATGTTGCCCAGCACCAGGTTTTTTGTTTGTTTGTTTTGTTTTTTTTTTGGTGGGGGGTACTGGAGATTGAACCAAGGGGCATTCTAACTCCGAGATACACCCCCGGTCCTATTTTTTATTCTTTATTTTGAAATAGAGTCTCACTAATTTGTGGAAGACCTTATAAGTTGCTGAGGCTGGCCACCAGCCTCCTGTCTCAGTCTCCTAAGTACTGGGATAACAAGTGTGTGCCACCACGCCCGGCTGTGCACCAGGTTTATGAGAAAGTCTTCCACTAAGAAGTTTAGTACTAAAGAGCTATGTGACTCAGCACATGACTCTTGCCTCATTTTTTACCACTAACGACTAAATCAAAGTTCATCAGTAGTTTCAAGGTATTACTGATCTTATGCTCAATAATTTGGAAAACATTATTAAAAAATATAAATCAAGGCAGAATTAAATAACTGAAATTTCTGGAAACAAAACCTGAAAATAAAATGTCTGATAGTTCTTTTTCATTATAGCAACTCTCATCATCAACATAAGATAAGTGGCCCCTTCTTCTCAACTGAAAATTAGCAAACACAGGTAGACTATGATTCTACCAGTCTAGCTCTTAAGAATTCTGATACGTTAGTTTTCAGCACAATTGAGCTAAGACTTAGTTCCGGTCTTTTCTTCTATTGAAAGAGCCTGGATAAAGTCTTCCTTAACTGACTATTCTGTGCAAATTTTTCTTTGACATTAGCAAAACAAAATATACACGTTTAGGTTGGATTTCAAAACAGACAAGGAAAAAAAGGCAAGTTATATGGTATTATATGATGGTATTGCTAAATGAAGTTAGGAAGAGCAATTGTGTTGTAAGTTAAAATTTCTCTAGAGATATTTTCTGTTTTTTTCATGTCAAATGTCTAGGGTACAATTTTAAATTAAATCAATAGTCTGAATGGTCTTTTCACACACTGGTGATAAATAAATAACAGATTTATTAATTATGTAGCTTAATACTGTATCCTTAATTAAATGTATCAGAAAAATATTAGAAAGTGCTTCAGGATTTATTCTCTCTTAATTTTTTGACAGATCTGAATTTTCAGAGATTTGTTACAGGTAGCTTACTACTTGACAAATGAAAGAAGTTAATATAGCATTACTGATACCTCAGTGAACACTAGCAATCATTATGCTATTCTTTTTTCTCATTATAATTTAGCTTAGAATATTTTTGTTAATAAAGTAACATCAATACTCAAACTCATATTTATTCATATCATGTAGCCTGTATCTGTAGTTGATTTTAGTTCTTATTAGGAGGTCGCATAATTGAAAAAAACTAATTAGAGTCACCTAAGAATGACTACAAATTGTAGGATAAAAATAGAAACAAATTATCCACTTCATCATATATAGTATATATTTGCCATACATAAAGTCAAATAATTAGCTCCTTGTAGAAAAACTCAAGTAGTAAACTTTAACATTTTACAAGGTCATCTGAGACATTATCTATGGATTAGACAGATGAATGAAATTATTTTGATTTTGAGTATTTAGGAAAGTTTCTGAAAGAGAAATATAAATAATTTTTAATCTGCAATACACCCTCATAATATTTGTGAAGCTCAGGCTCAATTAATTTCAATAGTTATTTATACAAATACGTAGAATATATTTATTTTATTGATAAATTATATCAGTAACAAATACATTAAGAATAGAGAAGATAACTAGTATGAAGGGATTCATCTATTAGTTTACTTTTGGAGAATTTAAATTCTATAATAGATATAAAGGAATTTAAATACAAATGGTACACAGAAAAGTTGTGTACAGCTAAAATCATTTGGAGCCGGGCGTGGTGGCGCACGCTTGTAATCCCAGCATTCGGGAGGCTGAGACCGGAGGATCCGGGCTCGCGGCCAGCCTCAGCTACCTAGTGAGGCACTCTGCAACTTAGTGAGACCCGGTTTCAAAATAAAGAAGAATAAAAACTAGGG
Organism: Graphiurus murinus; assembly: GCA_004027655.1. Classification (NCBI taxonomy): domain Eukaryota; kingdom Metazoa; phylum Chordata; class Mammalia; order Rodentia; family Gliridae; genus Graphiurus; species Graphiurus murinus. The sequence goes on from PVLC010017268.1 coordinate 33,063, forward strand.
CTGGGGGTATATCTCGGAGGTAGAATGCCCCTGAGTTCAATCCCCAGTACCGCAAAAAAAAAAAAAAAAAAAAAATCATTTGGAATAAGTAAACAGATAGCAAAGGTTTTGTGGAGGTAGATTTAATATGATCAATATAAAGCATTATTTTGATATATAATGCTTATTTAATGTTTTTTGTCTATTGGTAATATTTTTCAATTTTCATGAAAACCAATCACAATTTGTAATTCAATAATCACCATTGGTTACATATAATATAGTACTTCAGATTATAACTAAGGAATCTACATTATTATGAAATTTTAAACATATACTCTAATAATCATGGAGCCAATAATGTATTTTAAAGAATAAATTAAAATATATAAAACTAAGTTTACTTATCAAAATGTGTTTAGATTATTTGATGTTTTCATCAATATGCTAAATATTTGTGATGTATTAACCTTAAAAAAAACAACCAAAAGATCAGTGTGCCAACACTGGTGATGCAGTTTTGTAAATTTTGCCTTCATGCCCAAGGCTTTCTCTCATAATATATAAAAATATAGTAATTTCACACAAAAATCTTTGTGTTTTAAAATCTTGAAATTACCATCAGAAATCTGTTATTACGAATGTCATTCTAATTTGATAGACATTAGTAAAGTTCATGAGTATTGACTTTTCCTTCCCTTCCAGTCATATGGAACACTGAACTTCTCATCCCTATTAGATTTGGGCAGGGATCTGTGCTTATTTCTGTCCAAGGACATTAGTAGAAGTGATGTGTGGCAGTTCAGGGCCACATCAATTCACTTTGTGTGCAAGACCTTCCAGTCTCCTCTTTCTTCCTGCCAGAGTGGAACTGGAGGAGGCCTTGGCGTGGAGATGGTACTGCCAAAGTGATCAATTGCAACCTGGACAGATGAATTCCTGTGTGGAGGACAGGTGAATTTTTGAGAATCAGTTAGATCCACAATGGTGCTAATGTGTACAAGAAGAAAAAAGACAAA
>PVLC010017269.1:6283-34109 GCA_004027655.1 Graphiurus murinus
ACTGGGGATTGAACTCAGGGGCATTCTACCTCTGAGCTACACCCCCAGCCCTATTTTTTATTCTTTATTTTGAAACCGAGTCTCACTAAGTTGCGGAGTGCCTCACTAGGTAGCTGAGGCTGGCCGCGAACCCGGATCCTCCGGTCTCAGCCTCCCGAATGCTGGGATTACAAGCGTGCGCCACCACGCCCGGCTTGGTGTAGGCTTTTAAATCATAATACTTTGAGAGTTATAGACACTAAAAATGGTTAAGAAAGTCATTCCAGTTTCTGGATATAAAAACATGACACGCTTGTTTTATTTCTGCTCATTTATCAAAGTTTTGGCTAATGGAAATTTTTACATACAGAGGTTAAGCTAAGACTCAGGCATTCTGTTTTTTACTTAAATCTACATATGATTTTAGAGTCAAGGGGCTTATATGACCAAGGTTAGCTCCAGATTCATATATTGCACAGGTCTTCTTGTGGGACATAGGCATCTTCTGGTCAAATTAACCAAAATATGTCAAATCCATCCTCCATACCAGCTCCAGTCAATTCCTTGTGGTCCTCTGCAGTGTGGACAGGTGGGAGTCCAGGTAAAGAAAAGAAGGATTAAGTTGTAGGAGGAAAGTTCAGGAATAAGGAATTACCCCTTCATACTGGAATTATTATAAACTATTTAAAACTGGAAATCTAGAACTCTTTTAACTGTGTAGAACCTGGTTAGCCTGGTAGATTTATTACACTTTTCTACAATGAAAATGTTACAACTGCAATTGCAAATGTTATCATAGAGAATTGTTTTATTTTTATAACAATTAGAAATGATAGAAGAATATTTTTAAAATTTGTATTGATGCATTGTAATCATACATCACAATGAAATTCAGAGTAAAGAATATTTTTAAATATTCTGGCTCATAAAAGCAGTAATCAAGTTGGAATATCCAAGTAACTGAAAAAATGTGCAAACTCAGGCAAGTCTGGGTGCTGGGCAGGAGTCATAACTTCACTACTTTATCACGATTGTGATTGGACTCAGGGAAAAAAGAAGCAAAAGACTGTCATTTTCCCCTCTACCTTAATTGGTCACTGCTGCCCTCCAGGTTCTGTTGGGAGTGGAAAGGGAGAAAATAGAGTAACCAGTAGAATGTAAGTGGGAGATTATGAAGAGAAAAGGAGAAATTGAGGAGAAGGGTTGAATAGGAAGGATTGAGGACTGATGGTAGTTAGGAAGGATGGCATCGGGAGGGAAAACCTGATTGTCACCCAGATTTCCTCCCCAAACCTTGAATACTGACTTAGGAAAATCTTTCCTGTGCCCAAAGGCATGAACCCTGCTCGACAATGAGTAACTTTAATCAATCTTCTGAATGTTGGTCTTTAACAAACAGAGTATCTACTTGCTAAAAATAAAATTTAAAAGTGTATGATAATCCTTTCATCTCTTTCCAAGGCGAGGTAAAAATGAACCAAGCGACATTTATTTGCATTTCTGTTTTTGTTTATTTTTAATACAGCCCCAAAGATATGCACATATTTTAATTAACACTATGTTTCTTTTGTAATTTAAGCCATAAACTGGTGGTGATTAATTTCCACAACAAAGCAACATATTAAATGTACTGTATCTAGTGTTGTATCAAAATTAATAAAATAAACTTATTTCTAGTTCTCAGATACTGTTTCTTTAGTTTGGGCACTTTGTATTTTTCCTGGGGACACATAGATTTTACATCTTAATGATTCTACGTAGGAATGGGCAAGAAAACCCACATGTCTCTTATCTTTGCTATTTAGACCAACTTTTACTTATATGACTTTCACACATCCATATCCATTCATTCAAAAAATATGCAATATAGATGGTCAACTCTGTACCTGGCATTGTTTGAAATACTGGAGATATTGTAGTAAATGGGATAGGAAAAGAAAAGTATGAACATATAGCAAATATATGTGAATTTCTAATGGCTTTTTTTGTTTTTTTAAGCCTGGAGCTTTCTTATCAGGAAGAAAGACACAATAGAAATCAATGGTTACATTATCCCTTTTCAGAATTGGAGCAAAGAACACTCAGATACAAACAGCTTAGGCTGGCTTTGGGTATATTTCTCTCCTGATTAAGAAATTGGGACTAACTTCCCAAGTTTATAATCAGACCAAAGTGTTATTGATAGCAGCTGTCCCAAATTTCCTGTCTTCAGGATTAAGTTAAGAACGAAGATTTTTTTCAAATCTAGTTGTTTGATTTTGTGACACTTTTTCCCAAATGACAAGCAAGTCTGTGTCTCTGTGCCTTAGAGATTCCTAGAGTAACAGAAATGAAAGAAGTCTTTGATATCATCTTACCTAATACCCTCACTGTACAACACAGAAGACCGAGATCCTCAGAAGTTACAGTGTGAAGAGATTAGCACCAGGACCATGGTCTTCCCAGTGGTAGGATGAGTCTCCTCTCAGTATTCCACATAGCATAATACACATAGTAGTGCTAGTCTGAGCAGATGGTTTTATTATATTCCAATGAAATATCTTTGGATGATAAATATGATAAAATGCACCATCTACTTGAAAACATGATTGTAAGTAAAAGAAGACTCCAAAACATGTATTGTATGGTTCAATTTATATAGAATGTCCAGAATAGGCAAATCTATAGAGACAAAGTAAATTAGTAGTTGCCGAGGCATAAAGGAATTGGGGAAATTGAGACTAACTACTAACAGGTACAGGGTTTCTTTTTGAGGGGATGGAAATATTCTGGAGTGAGATGGTGATGATGGTTGCACAACATAGTAAATATACTAAAAGCCATGTGAAGTATATCTCAATAACACATGCTATTAAAAAATCACGATATCAAATTTATTGCTGAAAGCTATAACTGGGATGATGTATGTGCTATGTATTTATCTGACTCACCCAAGATAGATTTTCTAGTTTTTGCCCTATGCCTCACCCAGATTTTTGTTTATTTGTTTGTATAGTTGGTCAAGGGGAAAGGAATGCTGACTTGACATACTTTTAAATTTATAGTACTGCTTTACGGGTCTTCCTCTCTTTTCTTTCCATCAATCATGGGAAAGAACTGTTACTAATGGTAGAGAGTGTCTGAATGTTTGTAATATACAGAACACCATTATTTTTCTAAAATTAATTTTACAAGCCTTTAGAGCAGGATCATGCAGGAAATGAATATACTGTCCTTATAACATACACATATAGCTATTCATTTTGAGCAGTTTTTATAGGCCTTATACTCTGCTAGGCAATAAAGTTTAGTTTATCTTAAGATGGAAAGGAACAAAAATCAACCAACACTTCCATTAAAGGCCTCATGGTAACCTGCAACACTTTTTCTAAGCAGTGATGTATGAGTTCACCTTTTGCTTCTATCTCCATCTGTATTTTTGCTTTCCAAAGGCAATCAATCTCAACTTACCCTACAGAAAAAGAAAAATGTTCATACTCAACTATATGCTTCCCATAAAGAAAAAACTTTAAATATAAATACACAATCCATTAAAAGAATGGTTTTCCTTCTTTGATATCATTCTTTTACTTTTAATGGTATCTTTCCAAAAGAATTAAAGTCAGAATAGTATAGTGATACATGCATATCCATGTCTATAGCAGTACAACTTACAATTGCCAAAATTATGGAGCCAACCTAGGTGTATATATACACAGTGGAATTTTACTCAGCCACAAGGAACAATAAAATTATGTCATTCTCAGAAAAATAGATGGAACTGGAGAATATTGTGCTAAGTGAGATCAGCCAGCTCAAGAAGTCAAGGGTTGAATGTTTTCTCTAGTCTGTGGAAGCTAGAGAGAAAATAGGACACAAAAGAGGCTTTAGATAACTGAGGAGAGAGATGAATAGTGGAAGTGAATGGGGGAGGGACGTAGGGAGGGGAAAAGGAAGAACTGATGAAAGAAATGGTTCAAATTGTGCTATGCCCATGTATGAAGGTATCACTACCAACCTCACTACTGTGTGTGGGGAGGGGTGCGTTGCCAGGTGGGACCTGAAGGGAAAGTCATCAAGAACTGTGTGAGTGTTGGCTTGTATGAATCTCACTGTGATTTATCATTACAATGATGCACCAATAAAAGTAAAAAAATAAAAAACACAAATATATTTTCAAACAATGAAAGAATGGAAAGATAAGCCAACCTAAACCTAGTCAAAGTTGGAGTGGTTATATATATATATATATATATATATATATATATATATATATATATATATATATATATATAGTGTGTGTGTGTGTGTGTGTGTGTGTGTGTGATCCTGGGGATGGAACCCAGGGGCATTCTACCTCTGGGCTATACCCCCAGACCTATTTTTTATTTTATTTGGAAACAGGGTCTCACTAAGTTGCTGAGAGCCTCACTAAATTGCTGAGGCTTGCTTCAAACCTGCAATCCTCCTGTCTCAGCCTCCCAGGTACTGGAATGACAAGTATGCACCAATACACCCGGCTAGGAGTGGCTATATTAATATTAGAGTAGATTTTATATTGCAAGGATAAAGAAGGTTATTTCATAATGTTAAGAGACTAATACAATAAAAGAACCTAATTATCTAAAACATATATACATCTACTAGCAAAGTTTTAAAATACATGAAACAAAATCTGATAAAACTAAAAGTTGATGAATCTGTACCTCTAGTCAGAAATTAACCAGAAAACCAAATGGTTATGGAAATGTAGACATTGAACAACCAAATTAATATAACTGAAATTTATAGAACACTTTGCCCAACAATAGCAGAATGTATCTTCAAGGTCACATGACACATTTACCAGGGCAGACATAAGTAAGACAAGACTCAGTAAGTTTAAAAGGATTCAAGTCATACAAAATATATTCTCTGACTACAATGGAATTAAATCAGAAATAGTAACAAATATTTCTGGAAGATCTAAGTGACATTTATTATCTAAGTGGTTAGATACTAAATTATATACTTCTTTAACACATGAATTAAAAAGCCAAAGAGGGAATTAAGTATTTTGATCTGAAAAAAAAATATCAAAATTTGCAGGTACCATTAAGCAGTACTTAGGAAGAATTTTGCACTAAATGCTTCTATCAGGAAGGGAAAAAAGGTCTCAATAACCTCACCTGCACTTTAAAAAAAATGGAAATAGGACAAAGCAGAAATAGGAAATAATAATGATCAGAACAGAAATCAATGAAATTGAAAATTGGAAAGCAATTGAGGAAATCAACAAAACCAAAAGCTGATCTTTTGAGTATATATATATATATATACTCTTTTGAGTATATATATATATATATATATATATATATATATATAGAGAGAGAGAGAGAGAGAGAGAGAGAGAGAGAGAGAGAAACATGGATTACTAATATCAGGAATGAAAGAGGTGGCATCACTACAGATTCTATAGGTTAAAGCACAATGGGGACTATCATATATAACTTAGTGCTGATAAATTTAACAGCCTAAAATATCAGCAAATTATTTGAAAAACACAAACTATTAGAGCTCAATTAAAAAATAGATACCTTGAAAAAGTTCTGTAGCTAAAGAAATTAGAAATTTTTAGCTGAAAACTTTCTCACAAAGAAAACTCTAGGTTCAGATAGCTTCACTATTAAATTCCACAAATATTTAAGGAAGAAATAGTACTAGTTCTACAAAAACTCATCTGGAGAATTGAAGAGGAAGGAAAACTTACATGATTTGAATGCCCAATGATATAAAAATTCTTAATAAAATATTGCATTATCTCACAAAATGGTAATTCTGTCAAATAATGTCAATTTAAAATAGAATGCAGATTGATGTATGCACCATTTTAATACCTACATTGCAATAGCAAAATGACAGGAGAAACATGAAGTGGGGTAATACCTCAATTCTGTCAATAGCCAGGTATTCTAGATCCCCTAAACTTAGATTTCTCACATATAAAATGAAGCTATTGTGCCAGGCATGGTGAGCATGCTTGTAATTACAGTATTTGGGAGGCTGAGATAGGAGGATTGCAGGTTCATGGCCAGCCTCAGCTACTTAGTGAGGCGCCCTCAGCAACTTAGACCCTGTTTCAAAATAAAGAATAAAAAATAGGGCTGAGGGTGTAGCTCAGAGGTAGAATGCCCCTGGGTTCAATCCCCAGTTCTGCAAAAATAATAAATAAATAAATAAATAAATAAATAAATAAATAAATAAATTAATTAATTAATTAAAGCTATCAATTACTTCCTGGAAGAATTGTGAAAAGTAAGTATAAAATTGAATGCAAATATGCCTGGGTCATATTAGATACTCAATAAAATAAAAATACCTTCTTAAAGGCTTTGGCGTGTGTGTGTGTGTGTGTGTGTGTGTGTGTGTGTGCGCGCGCGTGCGCACAGGGAGAGGAGCCATCAACTAAGAAGAGAGCAAAAAATTCAAATAGTGCTTTTTTTTCTTTTTACACCAGTGACTTACTCTAGCAGAAAGGAGAAGGAACTGGGGGTGGGAGAATTGGGGTTTTAAGATTCTACATTACAAATGTGAACTTTCCCACATTTGTGTTGAACATGGAGATATTTCCAGTTTTTGAGATAACCAGATGACTGAGGGAACCCTTTGTATTTATTTATTTTGGTCCTGAAAGTTGAAGCTGGAAGCATTCTACCTCTATTTTATTTTGAAACAGGGTCTCCCCAAGTTGCTGAGGGCCTTGCTAAATTGCTGACGCTAGCCTTGAACTTATCTTCCTCCTGTCTCAGCCTCCCAAGTACTGGAATTACAGACACGCATCACCACACCCGACTGAGGGAGTCCTTTTTAAAACTTCAATATGCCTCCCTTTCAGACAAGAACCATAACACAAACCTCATTCTCCAGAGAGACAAATTCAGAAGTCCTTTTTCACATGATAGAGAGGACTGTTTTCTCTGTTAATGCACTGGACACGGGTGATAGTTCTATTCTAGGCATGGCTCCTCCCTGGAGCCACATTTTCAAAATTTCCTTTTGCATTCAGCGTGTAAGAACACATTTGTTGTATATGTGGAGGAGGACTGTGTTTACAAATCATGCTCCGAATCAACACTTGAAGATAGTCTAAATGGTGCTAAATGGAGAGAAAAGTGGTTCAGTCTATGTGGGAGTCAGGAAGGATTCAGGGCAGAAGCCAATTAACAGAAAAAAACAGCAGAATCCTGGCTCCCAGGAAATCGTTTCCTTGCTTGCAGCTCTCCTGCCCAGCAGTATCACTGGGGCCATTCGAGCGACTAGACATGAATAAAGGCTTCTTAGAATTTCATATTGGAATCAAGTTGAGCTTTTGCAAATGTGTCTAAGCCCTACCCGGCTTTGTGGCAAACCTGGGCCCAGCATCAGGTACACAGCAGAAGGCAAACCCTGGCTGGAAAGTATGCTTTGCTTTTGCATTTTATTGTCGCAATTTTTCACAGTTTGTCTCATGCCACCTTGTTACTTAATTCCCCCACCTCCGAGGGAAAATGTGTAATATTTTAATATTTATGTTACAGATACTTAAGATTATGTTTCTGCATAGGTGTTGCCAAGAGAGGCAAGCCAGCTCTTATTTATAGAGGGTAGAAAATATAAATCTGTCTAAAATCGTTCACAAAATGAAGGCTTTAATATTTCCAAAGAGTTGATTTCGGTGCCTGCTCTTGGGCAGCCTTAGAGAAGTGTTGTCAATACAAGGCGTCATTGTTTTAGGTTTCCTATCCATGACTTGCTTTTTTCCCCCCCGACTTCCCTCTCTTTTGGCAACTTCTCCTTGCATTCTGTCCTACATTTGGCCCTGAGTCAGTTGAAAGCTTTGCAAGTTGATTTTCCATTCCCATCTGAATTTCAGCTTAGCTGTGGAACTGTTTCCCATGTGTTTTTAATCATTTGTCCATGTGTTATGAGCTTATAGGGACAATATGGTTCCCCCAAGCTGCCTGCATTGTATCAGCAGAAGTTGGCAAGGTGGTCGGGAGGGGAACAGTTTTCAGACAGATGCCCCCTCCACTCATTTCTGTTGGGATACACCACCTCCGTCTTCCAGCTGGAGTACAACAATTTACAAGCTGCCTGGAGTTACCTAACAGACATGCTGTCCTCTGGCACGAGGTACCTTTCTTAGAAGCATCATTATCCTTCAGAAGAGACTTGCCTAGGATCTATGGCAGTGGGACCAAGTTCAAAGACCTTCTCTGAGACTCTGCAACCAGGCTGGGAAATAAAGCTTGGTTTATTCTGAGTCCTTCCAGGTTCAGTGGAAATTTGATTTTAAAATAGAGTCTAAACACAGAGAATTAAGGATAAGTTCTTTAGGACAAGGAGATCTCTCTTAGAAAGAAAAGCACAACAAGGACTTATGTCAGAAGTTTCCATCCCCATTTGTATTTGATTTGTTGTGTTAACACAAACATTCATTGACCTCCTAACTGTAGATTGAGGGGCCAGGGACAGAAGGGAAAGAAAATCCCATTGAATAAACCCCATGTGCTCAGAGTTGCTAGCAGTGCAGTCTCCCGCAAACTGAGCCCTTGCCCTGAGGAGTCATCTCTCCTTGGTTAACAAGACACACGTGTACCCAGATTAAGTGAGGCCCAAGGAGTCACTAAATGGCTGAGTAGAGCAGGGACACAGCTTCTAAAACCCCAAATAAACCCCAGTGTTATGGGTGAAATGGCTTCCTTATAAATTCTCTACCAGCTGGGCGTGGTAGCACACACCTGTAATCCCTGAGACAGGAAGATTGTTCGAGAACAGTCTCAGCAAGTAGTGAGACTCTCATCAACCTAGCGGCACCCTGTTTCCAAAAAAGAAATAAAATCAGACCGGGAGTGTAGCTCGAAGGGAGAATGCCTCTCGGTTCAATCCCCAGTGCCACTAAATAAATAAATAAATAAATAAATCCTCTACCACCAAGGAGCTGCTGGATGGCAGATCTCTTGTAGCTTGAAACCTTGGGGTTCTTGTAGCTCTTTGCCCACTCTGACCTCCCTTTCTTTCTCTATTCTGTTTGGGACAAACTTTATGAGAAATTCATTAAATGTTGCAAATAGTTAAAGTAGTTACAAGAAGGCAGGGGTGATCCTGGGCAGGAGGTTTTAAAGGTGTGCTGGAGAGAAGGCCAGGCTTTAGCTGGTTGGTATGCAAGTGGGTTTGAAAAGAGTAGAGCTTCCTAGATGAAGGTTTCCAACGTTCCCCTTGTAGGTGCAGATGACAACACTGAAGTATAGAACCCGAACACTTTTAGGGAATTAAAAAATGCTTTTATAGGCACATGATGTACTTACACAACTATATCAAGGTCACTCACTGAACTGAACCTGAGAGGGAGGGAGGGCAAGGGAGTGGGGTGGGAATTGGGGAAGGGGTCAAATGAGAAATGTGTGCAAATATGTCGTTATCAAATTGTACCTAACAAAGACGTATGCTTACAATGCACGAATTATTACAATAAAAAAAAAAGAAATGCTTTTATAGAAAAAAAAATTTTTTCGGTACTGGGGATTGAACTCCCTCCGCGCTATACCTCCAGGCCTATTTTTTATTCTTTATTTTGAAACAGTATCTCACTAACTTGCGGAGTGCCTCACTAGGTAGCTGAGGCTGGCCTGGAGCCTGAATCCTCCGGTCTCAGCTTCCCAAATGCTGGAATTACAAGCATGCACCAGCACACCCAGCTTGCTTTTATAGAATTGGAAACAATCAAATATTTCATAAATGCTTATAGGAGGCAGCCAGATGAATGAGGGAGTTTGACGACATAGGGAAGACCCCTTCAATAAAGTAAGTTGGATCAGAGCCAGGCGTGGTGGCACACACCTGTTGTCATAGTACTTGAGAGGCTGAGATGTGATGATCAAAGGTTCCAAGCCAGCCTCAGCAACTTAGTGAGACACTGTTTCAAAATAAAAAAATAAAATAAAATAGCCTAGGCATGTAGCTTGGAGGTAGAAAGCCTCTGGGTTCAACCTTCAGTACCAAGAAAAAAAAAGTAGATGGGATTGGACATGATTCTGAGAGCAGAAGGAATAGGAAAGGGGAGCTGGTACATGGTAATGGTGAGAAAATGCTCTTATCTAACAGCTTCCATCTTTCACTGTGGAAGAAACAGTGAGGTCATTTGCTGAAAATAAAGAAAGAGGCAGAACAAAGGTTTAAAATAATTAGAGTCGATTTCAAAAAATTTATATGGAAAATGAAGAGAGCTGACTAGAGTGATAAGGTAGATCGCTGAGCAGAGTTGAGGGTTCCACTGAGACAGAAGACAGCTTATGCTGTTTTGCCCTCATCTCTGGCAGCAATCCACATCCCAGTTGTGGGCCTAGGGAAGGTGGACAGCTGGGTGTCTGTGGGCTGTAATTTTACTAGAGAGAAGGCGTAAAGGACAAGGAAGTCAATAATATCACAGAGGTTTGCAGTGAAAGACCAGGAAATTCAGGAGGTGAAGACCAGAGAACTTATAGGTACCCATTGATTAATTATAAGCCAATATCTTTGAGCATTTACTCTGTGAAAGGAACTGCTTTACAGCCCAATAGAGAGACCAAGAAAGATCCAGCTGATACGTGCACAGACTATCTACATCTAAAGTGGAGACAGATGTTAGATAAATGTTCACATAAAAGAATTATTTTTGCAACTGTGGTAGTACTGAGGTAGGGATAAAGTTGAGAACAGATGCTGGAGGAGGAACTGAAAGAACTGAATCATCAGAATGCAATTATGAGACAGTGCAATCTGGAGTCACAGTTCAGAGGGGTGGTAGTTCTTGATAACAGGGTCAGAATGTAAGAGGATGAGGACACTGACTGGAGCAGGGTTCCTCAAATTTGAGCTGGGAATTGAATGCATATCCATATGATGCTGATGGCATGTCATCAGTATAACATGTTTGGACACATCCCTGTGGACTCTGAAGTCACCCAAGATGGAAAATACAGTACAATTTGGAGTGAAAAGAAATGTAATGAGCTATATAAGACAGGGCAAGCAATTGTCCCGGGTGATGTTTAAGGACATTAAGTTAGTGTCTGAGAGTGTATAGTTTGCAAACCATAAGGCAGATCCAGGAATCAGGCCTAGTTTTTCTAGCTATAAGTCCAGAGTTACTTCCATTAGCATTACTCAGCTCTGAGAGCAGCTTTCTGCAGAGTGAAAAAGGCAAACTTTAAGGATGAAGAAGAAGGATCAAGACAGAGGTATCAAGAATCAGGAAGAATCAAGACAGCATCAAGACACCGTGATATAAAGGCCTCCTGGACTGGCTGTAAGTAGAGGCATGGGCCCTGGGAGATGGATGGGTTGATGGGAAGGTGGAGTATGTTGCAACGGCCACCTCTCCTTGCCTACTTCTCAGATCCGAGTGAGCCATTTTTGTACTTTTGGTAAGTAACTGATTAGAAACATTAAGATGTTGTCTGTGACTTGTGTACAGTAGTAGATACATTCTTGGTAGCAAAAACAAACAACAAAAAAATCCCAAACACTTCTCAATAGTATGAGGTTGTTCTAGACAGAAAGCCTGATATCAATGAAACCACAAACAGAACAACTGAATTTAGTTTCCAAGGGTGAAAATGGGGAATTTCCATAGGATAATAACAGTACTTGATATTTGAACTTTTCCATTGGTTACACATTTTGGACTCTTTGGGTGACAGTTTAAAAGATCGAATAAGACAATGACAGGGCTTGCCTCCAAGGTGGACACAGGCATCCTGTGATGGAGAGGAGGCCAAAGAAGACCCCTGTCATTGCATTGTGCAGGTTTTTTGTATTGTTTGAGTCCTGTTACTACATGTATTATCTACTCAAATAAAAGAAATTTGTTGCCGGGTATGGTGGGACACACCTGTAATCTCAGTCCTTGGGAGACTGAGGCAGGAGGATCACAGGTTCGAGGCCAGTGTCAGAAACTTAGCAAGGTCCTTAGCAACTTAGCAAAACCCTTAGCAACTAAGCAAGACACTGCTTCAAAAATATAATAGGTCTGGGGGTATAACTCAGAGATAGAATGTCCCTAGGTTCAATCCCCAATACCACAAGGCCTGTTGTACTCCCATCCTCTCAATGTTTATTATATAAAATTAGCATAGAGCATCCAGTCCACTGTGTCTGTAGAATTTGGATCTACTTGAAAGTACCAGATTAGTACAGGAATGGTTTTCATTGTACAAATTTTCCTGTATAACTTATTTTGAACTAGCTTTTTGTTATAGATTCCAAAGTTTACTAGGCCCGGACAAGGATACCGTTGCCATTTATCCCTAGGACCTTGTATGGAATTGACACTTAAATATATGCTATCTGAATGAATGAATGAATCCAGTACATGGAGCAGTGTTGGGTAATGAGGCTCTTCCTTATATGTCATTCCCATAGAAGGGCATGGGGAGTGCTAGCAGGAGGAATTCTACAATAAATTACTAAAATAAGTTACTAAGCTGGGCATGGTGGTACACACCTGTAATCCCAGTACTTGGGAGGCTGAGACAGGAGTATCTCAGATTGGAGGCCAGCTTCAGCAATTTAATGAGACCATGTTTCAAAATAAAAAATGAAAAGAACTGGAGGTATAACTCAGTGGTAGAGCACCCCTGGATTCAATCCTCAGTACCAAATAAATAAATAAAAAGTTACTAAAACTAAATTACTGATAAAAATCATTTAAGGAGAAATGAAACCACGTACGATCTTTCTCTATCCTTTTGAAAACAAGGAAAAAGATTCTATCTTCTTTTGAGTTTTTAAAAATCATATAAATTCCCATGATATTATTGCCATTCTGTATTTTATTTTTTTGTGTGTGGTACCAGGGATTGACCACAGAGGCATTCTACCTCCAAGCTACACCCCCAGTCCTATTTTCTTTATTCTTTATTTTGAAACAGGGTCTCACTAAGTTGCTGAGTGCCTCACTGAGTAGCTGAGGCTGGCCTGGAACCCAGATCCTCCGGTCTCAGTCTCCCAAGTACTGGGATTACAAGGCTATTTTGTATTTTGAAAAGAGGTGGTTATACAGCAATGGTATGCACCCCAAACAGATTTCTCCCACAAATCCATCAACCCAGAAAACCTTTTCCATCTCTCCGTTGTCCTGTTTAACTCTTGGGCCCATCCCCAGCTTCACACTGCCTGTCTCCTTTTGTGGATTTGATACTGGGGTTTTGGGGAAAGAATTAGCCTCTCTGTTCCCCCTCAGAGCATGGTAGATGCTTCCCCAGCTTCCTTCTGAGGCTGCTAGGACAGGAAAGGCCACTGCTACTGCCCTCTCATGGGCAGCCTTGAAAAGGCACAAGACTCCCTCCTCAACACATTATAAAAGTCACTGTAAAAAAAAAAATCTTTGTAAAAGTGTCACTTGCATATGGAAACATTTTATTTAGGTATCTTCATAAAGTTCTCCAGGTACTCTTAGGGCATCTGAGAGCCTCCGAAAACCAGGTCAAGTTACAAACAGAGATGCCATCATTGCTGATCATGAGTTGAAACTGAAGGAACATATGCTGAGGTTGGCCCTGCTGGCTCTCACGCAGGCCTGAGGTTGTCCCAGGAAGTGGACTTAGCCACCTGGGCTCACTCAGTCCTGTGTTTTATTGCACCATTTGGTACAAAGTACACCAACAGTTTATGATGCTCTTTCTTCACAACAGCTTCATGCTGTGTATGGAGGCCTCCTCCAGACCTACCCCATTTGGTTCTTCCAAATTGGGAGGTTAACTATATGCCTGTGTCAAGGGAAGATCAACAGAGGCCACACAGTTTTAACTAAATGCTACAAAAACATTTATTTGTGCTCTAAAGAGTGGACTATAATATCACAGACACAGCTTTAGAACTGATGATAGGACACAGCTGTAGGGATAGTCATCTGTCCTCAGCTGCGAAAGACAGTTAGAATCAGGCTTCTGGTCCACAGTTCTCATCACAGAAGGCTTGACTTTGCTGGATTTAATCCTTCACGACATTTGTACATTTTCAGAATAGGAATGGCAGAATAACCAAAAGAAGTGATTTTTTTTTTTTTTTTCGGTACTGGGGATTGAACTCAGGGGCATTCTACCTCCGAGCTATACCCCCAGCCCTATTGTTTATTCTTTATTTTGAAACCGAGTCTCACTAAGTTGCGGAGTGCCTCACTAGGTAGCTGAGGCTGGCCGCAAACCCGGATCCTCAGGTCTCAGCCTCCCGAATGCTGGGATTACAAGTGTGCGCCACCACGCCCAGCTTAAGAAGTGATTTTTAAGTGACATTTATAAGCAACAAATTTTGGATACAGAAAAAGAGGGACTTAGGACTAAAGGAAAGTTCAAAATGGATAACTGATATCCCTGTGGATGGCACAGTAATATCACTAGACTATCTAACCTGCTTGAGGGCAAGGACTACATTTTAATTGTTTTCAGTAATTTCCCAGTATCTACCATGATGTTTTGGTGGTCCACAAAGTGAATCTTCTACAAATTTCAGTTCAGCAGAAATTATTCCAACTGTATCCTATGTCCAATAATTCCAGGGCTGAGCAACCTGAGACCCCAGATAGAATCTCTGAGTTAGTCTTCAGTTTTGGCAGATGTTAGATATTGTGATTGATAGCAATAGAATGTCAGTCAGTGAACAGTAAGGCTTAAAAAAAAATCAGGAAATGTATCGTAGCTACCTTTCACACCATGTTTATTACCAGGGGCTCTGGAAAGCTTATGGCACTGGATGAGTGTGTGTGTGTGTGGGGGCGAGGATTAAAAATTCAGATAGAAGGCAATTTTTGAAAAAAAAAGTTAGATGAAATGGCAAATATTAATGTTCATTTAGTTTGTATCAGGAACACCTCAAATTAATACTAGCACAGTTTTCATGGGTATTTGATGATGGCCCATTTAAAAACAGTTCACTGCTGTAAGTAAAGAGACTTATTTGAGACTTTATCTCATAAAAATCAGGCGTGAATGTTAAGAATATAAGTGCCTAGGAAAATATCTCAATGAATTACTTCGTGGAAAGAAAGCTTAATTAGTACTAAAACAGGGGGGGGGGACATATTCCATATTATTCATATTAATAAAGAAGTAAAGGTGATGATTAAGTTAAAAGGAAAAATATAAGCAAGTACTGCATTGATTTCCAACAGGAATACTGTTGGAATGGTGTGGTAGTTTGATTGGATTCATTTCTGAGGTTTCAGTTTTGTAGACATGTTCCTCATACCCTTGGATGATTTCAGATAGTCACTTAACAAAATTTTTTTGATTCCTGAAGAATCATGTTTGTCTCAATCATATTTAACCTGATCACCAAATACTATAGAATAAAGGAAGAGGATGTGTATTCAGTATGGCAAGGAACTGACCAGCCAACTTCATGTCCAAAGCTATCAAACCTGGTTCTTGGAATACACGTTCTCAAGTCTAGCTCTTCAATTAACGAGAGAGGAAAAAAAAATGATAAGATGGCTTGAGGAAGACATATCCACATCCCCACTGAAGACTGATGAGCCAGTCAGCCTGTATAACTTAGGAGCCTGTTGAGAAATTTGTGAACAATTGGAAGAGTTTACTGAGGACTGGTCAGTTGTGAAATTTAGCACCTAGTATTTGATAGTCAATGTGAGGATTAATTTGGGAATTATGAGTCTTCACATGTGGAAAAGGAGAACGCAGTCCCTTTACTCTGTTAGTATACAAAATCAACAACCCAAAACCACATGTAAGGAAAAGGCAATTAATCTCAATAAAGTTAACAGCCCTTTCTCTCTTTCTTTGCCATCCATTGTACATGCGTGTGTGTGTGTGTGTGTGTGTGTGTGTGTGTGTGTGTGTGTGTGTAAAACAGCTTTCCTAAAGGCCTGGGCTTTTGCTAAATGTGGCCCCTTGATTTTATCTGATATGCTTCTCTCATAAAAATCCACCTGTCTTCTTCATGCCAGCACACTGCAGATGCACAGCAAGTGTTAGCTGACTCTTTCTTCTCTTAATAGCAATGATGGGAAATCAGAGTAAAGGATACGTTGTTTTGCTAATACAGTTCTTTAAGTCTCAGACAGATAGCTAGACTGTCAGCTAATTGCCCCCTGGGTCCCAGGCTTTCACTGGGGCTTTCTAAAATACACAAATCCAAAGTGAAGGCAGGACACCATTAACACTACATAATCCAAGCAAACAATCCATGTGTTTACTCTGCCTGGCTACTGACCACCTGCCTTCCCACCCCAGCAGGCAGGTATCTATATATAGGATTCCTGTTTACAGTCCTGCAGCAGCAAAGTCTCTCCTTTGGGCCTTGCCATCTGTGAATCTGAGTGAAGAAGACCGAGCCCTGATAGCATGCATTCCTTCTTCCTCCCACTGCTCATGTTCCTGCCTCTCGGGAAAGCTGCCAGGCACCTGGATGGCCACCAGAGTCAGAGTTCCCTTTCCCTTGTGCTCCTAGAAAGGAGTCACAGAGAGCTCCCTGTGGGTAACCATGAAGAAGCTGAGGAAAAGCCAGACCTGTTCGTAGCAGTGCCACACCTGATAGGTACCAGCCTGGCAGGGGAGGAGCAGAGGCAGAGACAGAAGATGCTGTCCAGGTTTGGCAGGTTCTGGAAGAAGCCACAGAGGCAAGTGCATTCTCCTGAGGATGTGGAGAGTGAGTACATCCCACCTGGAAACCAGGCCCTCCCTTGGCCAGCAGATGGGAAGAAAGCAGAGAAATCTCCTCTTCAAGAAGAAGCTAAGAAATTCTGGCACCACTTCATGTTCAGAAAGGGTCCAGCTTCTCCAGGGGTGATTTTGCCCATCAAAAGCCATGAAGTACATCGGGAGACTTGCAGGACGGTGCCCTTCAGCCAGGTATGTGTCCTAGGGGGAGGAGCAGGGACAGCTGGGACAGGTGGAGAGGAGGGGAAAAAGCTGTCGGGAGCCTGAGTCAGGTCTAACTCCAGACTTGATCCTGGGTGATCATTATGGGATTTGGCAAAATATGATCATATTCCCTAAATTTCCTTCTCAATTCTCCATTGTTTCTTGGCATGCTGGAAATCATACAAGAATGGTGCCATGTTACTGTCAATATCAGTAGTCATCATACTGATGACCCAGAGGTTTGTTATGTTTATTTCATTTTGTACTGGGGGTGATCTATCCAGAGAGGATAAGATTATAGTCTCAGTTTGGGAACTGGGAATGTAGAGCAATTAATAGAACTCCCTTGTGTACATCTACATCTGTGTACTCTGTTCAGATGTAGATGAACAGTTCAACTTCATCTGTAGATAAGGTGAGAGATAGTGAACTCTTCTCCAAACTACCTCATGTACACTTATGATGGTCTTAATCTCTCCATTTTATACCTGAATACTTCATATATTTAGGAAAGTCTTCTTTATTAGTCAGCAAGGCTATTCAACTTTTTAGAAAGCTACCCAATAGCTGGGTAGAGTGGTACACACAGTACTTGGGAGGCTGAGACAAAAGGATTGCAGTTTTGAGGGCAGTCTCAGCAACTTAGACTCTGTTTCAAAAAAAATAATAAATAGGACTGGGAGGGCAGTTCAGAGATAGAATGACTCTAGATTCAACCTCCAGTACAAAATAAATAAATAAACAAACAAATAAATAAATAAATAAATAAATAAATAAATGATTGAATGATACTCCACAATCTCAAAGCATGTTGAAAATTGCTATATTATGATGATAGAAAGATTATTTAGTTTAATTTATTTTCATATAGGCTTTCAAAAAGTAATCTTGATGTGAAATGACATCTCCCTTACTTGTCATGAGCAGTTCTGCACTATTAAGACAAAGGGGGCATTCTGCTGTCTACTTCTCCTGGTCCTGGTAATCCCTACGTTCCAAATGTTAAATTAAAATTGAGAAAAATTCATCAGGTCCTTGAACATGAAGACGTTGAACCAAAAGTAATGCAGGGAAGAGTAAAATTTTACAGTCCAGTAACACTGTCCAGTTGAGCAGGCAGTATTCTAAGGCAACTGACTGTGCAAAGCAGTGAAGTATTCTGCCTGAAAAGGCAAGGCTATGTAGCAATGACAAGTCAATTACCAAATAATAATGACTGCTTTGTTGGCCCATGTGCGACTAGAAAATTGCTCCTAAGAACTGAACCATCACATTTCCTTTGAAACTCTTATTTCGAATTATATTGCTAATTAAACTAAGATCAAGGTGGTTTATTCTTACGTATTTTGGAAGGCACATAAAACTAGGTGTGTGAAGTTTTAGGAGAGTCAAAGATTATGTAACTTGGGTACATGCACTGCCACGTACAACTTCATAGATTTGAATTCACTATAGGGCCTGTAGAATAGAATTAAACTCTGATGTTCTAGTCTAGTCTATGATCACCTGGACAAATATGTATTGAGAACTACTGTGTACAATGCGTTGTGTGGAATAGAAAGGCAAGACACAGTACTTGTATAAGAAGAGTGCCATTAGAATTTTTCTAATTGATTCAGTTCAACTAGACAAAATGCTATAGTTTGACATTTGTAGTATACATGATTTCCATGTTAACTTGAGATTTCCTAAAGGCTAATTTTACAAGTTACTCAATATATAAAGTTTCTTTGATGACTTTATGTCCCAATAGGTATAATCACTTGGATATTCCAAAATGTATCCCAAATTGACAAGCTTTTTTTTAATTCTAGGCTAAATTATCCTGACGTAAACTCTCTAGCTTCTGCATATGTGTTAAGGAAATGCCTTGAGAGAATGTAATGGAAATGTGTTTGCTTTTTAGACTATCACCCACGAAGACTGTGAGGAAGTAGTTGTCCAGAACAACCTTTGCTTTGGGAAATGCGGGTCCCTTCATTTTCCTGAAGCTGCGCCACACTCCCATGCCTTCTGCTCCCACTGTTCACCTGCAAAGTTCACCACCATGCACTTGAAGCTGAACTGCACTGGCCTAGCCCCTGTGGTCAAGGTGGTGATGCAGGTGGAGGAGTGCCAGTGCAAGGTGAAGACAGAGCACACAGATGAACACCGTCTACAGGCTGGCTCCCAGGATTCCTTTATCCCTGGAGTTTCTACTTAAAAAGCTCTCCCATTATTGCCTTTGAAAAGCAAAACCTCAACAAGCAAAAGTGATGGTTATTTAGCCTGGAAATGTGAAGTGGGTATATATGTTTAAAGGGAAACATGGTTTAAAACAGTGTGATTTAGAGGAAATGGCATTTGTGGAGTAATAGGTACATGTTTGGGATCTGGTCTTGGCTCTGCCATTAACTGGTTGAAGAATGTTAGCAAGTTGTAGCAGCTTTCACCATCTAAAGTTTTTTCATTTACAAATGATGTGGTTTACCCAAGTGATTGCTAAAGTCTTTCCCAAGAGTCCATGATCTATTTTCTGCAAATTTTGGAAAAAGTCTTCTCTCTAAAGAAGGAAAACAAATAACATAAACCATAAAAATGGGCTTCTTTAAAATTTTAAAAGTCATCAGCAAGAAAAAAAAAGAAAAAGTTGAAGTTTTTTTTTTAAAAAAGATTCCTCATGATCATAGATAACTTTGAGACTCAGGAAATGTTTTACTGAATTTTTTCAGATGATTTTTCTTTCCATAGATGTAAGAAGTAACTCATTTGATTGCTTTTTTCTTTTCAGTACTAAGTACGAGGATCCAATCCAGAGCTTCACATATGCTAGTCGAGTGCTTTACCACTGAGCTACACTACCAAACTCCATGTAAATTTCTTAATGTCTCTGTCTTTGAAGAAGTAATATTTATGCTACTGTTAGCAGTTTACATAGGGAAGAGGAACAATCACTGGTAGCCAAACAAGTATCTATATTATAAGGAAGAAAAAATCAAAACCATAATTAAAGGTTACTCCAGAGATAGATGCTAATGAAAGTAGTAACCAAGAAGTTCTATAGAGCTCATATTAAATAGACTGCAAATGATTTAAAACTCAAACAGCTTGTAGGTCAAATATGTTGTCTACATGCCTTTTGGATTAGGTAGTAAGTAAGATTTCTGGGTTTGGGTGATTTTGTTTTGTTTTTAGTATTGTATAGAATTTTATATGACAAATTCTATTCAGCAAATGCCATAATTACAAGCTCTGAAAATATTCTGGATGTCTTAATGTACTAAATTTTAGTGTATAAAGCACTGTGGGAAATTTTGTGACATGTAAATGTCTTATGTTTTATTCTTATTTGTTTTGTTTGTCTCATAATTTAAAGGTACTATTGGGAAATTACCTAGCTAGAGGCATTTCTGAAATGTCTTCATGAGCTTACGACACTAGCCCATGAGTTTTTTCTGACTTCTCAAGCAGTCTGTAATTTAAGTCCTTCAGCAATTGCCTCCATCCTATTTGTATATATTTGTATGCATATCTTTGTACAGAATTTGCTTTCTCATGTCAGATTATTTTTTATAATAATTCTTCAAGAATTTATTTTTTAAAAAATTACTTGATTTGGATGTTTCTTTTCAATATACCCACACATACATGTTTCCCAGAGTTGTGACTAGTTATCTTTAAGAGAGATTAATTTGTATTTTAATTCTGTTCCTCTTTAATCACACTATCTAACCCGGTGTTCTGAAGAAGCAAATGCATTTATATTTAGTGTGTATTATTCAACACATCAATGTAATAGGATACGAGCTACACAGATACACATGTGGCTTTTACAACAGAATATATTATACCCTTTAGTAGTCAAAGACAACCTAATTGGCCAAGATGTGGTCATAAGGATAAAATTGTTAAGCATTAATGATATCCCAGCTGGTCAATATATTTTGATGCCAAAAGCTATTGAGCAGCTGTCTGGTTTGCAACTGCCTAACCCTGATTATGTAAACCTATCTCTGCCAATTGGAGTCTCCTTCTTCTCCTTCCATCCTTGCAAATCTCTTTTATCTATACTTGCAAATAGATTTTCAAACCCAAGCTCCACACAATTACCTCTTTTATTCAAATTCTGCTCTGCCCTTTGCTCACTTGTAAATTCCAGCTGGGATAGCTGATCACACTGTCAGGGCTGACATTCGGGGAGTAATCGCATGAACCTCATGAAATTGCCTGTTCACAGCCATGTTTAGTTGCAAAAAAAAGGCAGTTTCCAATGATTCAGTATAATATGTGAGACAGTAAGAAATTGAGAGGCTACACACAAATATTGAACATTTATTAAGTGCCAGTTATCGTAATGTGTCTTTTACAAAATTTATAATGTAATCACACAAAAAAATACTACCAGATGGGCAATCACCCTATTTTACAGGTGAGAAAAGTATTTTTTTTTTTTTGGCACTGGGGATTGAACACAGGGGCATTCTACCACTGAGGTATACCCACAGCCCTTTTTTTTTTCTTTTTGCGGTACTGGGGATTGAACTCAGAGGCATTCTACCTCCGAGCTATACCCCCAGCCCTATTTTTTAATTCTTTATTTTGAAACCGAGTCTCACTAAGTTGCGGAGTGCCTCACTAGGTAGCTGAGGCTGGCTGCGAACCCGGATCCTCCGGTCTCAGCCTCCCGAATGCTGGGATTACAAGCGTGCGCCACCACGCCCGGCTCCCTTTTTATCTTTTTATTTTGAAATAGGTTCTTACTAAGTTGCTGAGGAGCTCATTGAGTTGCTGAGGCTGGCCTCTAACCTGCAATCCTCATGTCTTAGCCTCCCAAGTACTGGGATTACCACCATGCCCAGTGATAAATTAAGTCTTAAAACGTTTAACAACTTGCCCAAGATCACATGGAGCATGTTTTCTATTTGTACTAAAATATTTGCCCATTGGTTCTCCAGGAGAGTTAAGTCTCCTACGTCTACCTATAGGACTCAAAACTACCTTCTTCTTACCTTTTACCTATCTCTCACATCTGAAGCATATGAATGTTGTCTCTGGAAAGAGAAGTCATTCCATGTTCTCAGTCAGACATTGTGCTGACTTGCTTGGTTCTCATGACAAGCCACTTCATAAATCTTAGTCTCATTTTTCTTTCATAAAAAATAAGGTTGATAATAATTATCTCAACATTATTATTATGATCAAGTATAGGTAACAGCACTTCAGAGAACATTAAATCCTATAAAACCACAAGGGGTCAATTCATTCTTCTCCTTTCAGACTTCCCTTCTTTTTTAAAAAATTTGTTTTCAGAAATTAAAAAGATAAAGCATGGTGGCACACCCCTGTAATCTCAGTTTTGGGGAGGCTGAGACAGGAGGCCCTCAGGTTTGAGGCCAGCTTCAGCAAGTAATCAAAGCTGATCTCAGCAACTTGGTGAGACCCTGTTTCAAAAAAATAAAATAAGGCTGGGGGTATAGCTCAGAGGTAGAATGCCCCTGGGTTCAATCCCCAGAAAGAAAGAAAGAAAGAAAGAAAGAAAGAAAGAAAGAAAGAAATAAGTTATAAGTAGTTATAAGTTATAAGTAGTTTCCTCTAACCACCGCACTAAGTCCCATCCCTCAGACTCCCACTTACCCTACCTTTCACTCCCAGATTTTTGTTTCTTCTGTTATATATTTTTGTAAGCTTGTATACACATCCATAAGTACTACACAGTATTATTTATGTGCCTTTTTTTTTTTTTTTTTCAGTACTGGGGATTGAACCCAGGGGAATTTTACCTTGGAGCTCCACTCCCCATCCTATTTTTTATTCTTTATTTTGAAACAAGGTCTCACGAAGTTGCGAGGGCCTCACTAAGTAGCTGAGGCTGGCTGTGAATCCCAATCTTCCAGTCTCAGCCTCCCAAGCACTGGGATTACAAGCGTGCCACCACGTCCGGCTTTATGTGCCCCCTTTATTCAGTAGGTATTTATGTGGCCTCCAACGAGGTGCAAGATACAGCTCTGAGTGCTGTGGATACAGCAAGGGTACTAGTCAGGCAGGATCCCTGCTCCATTCCAGTGTCCATTCCAGTGGGGGAGACATAATTAGAAAATCAATTCATCCATCAATCAACTGAAAAGGAAAAATATTGGATGGCCGTAAGTAGTATGCAAGGAATTAAAATAGAAAAGGATGCTAGAGATTGATGACTTTAGATTGAGTGATCTCTGGGAGGATGGTATTAAAGCTGTGCAATTTTAGTTTTCTACTTGAATGTTCTAGAGTTTGTTTTTTTTTTTTCCCTCCACACAGGATCCTGGCTTGTTTTTAGCGGTTTTTCTTATATATTTTATCTGTATTACATAAACTTGACATTATTAAGTATCCCCTACAGAGAGTAGTTAACCTAGTTTTGATGATTTATTTTCTTGATGTACTCTTGTTTTTGCACCCAACATCACAGGTTTATTTCTCACACATGCTACATACTGATCTCTGCTCCACATTCATCCAGGGCACATACACTAGACTGGAACAGCCGCTTTCTGGAATAACAATGGTTTTCCTGTCTGAGACAAAGAGAGGGGACATGATGAATTCTTTCTCAAAGATTTTCCTATAAGTATCACAAAGGACTTTCATCGTATTTAGGTGGCCAAAGCATGTTATATGGCAAATCTGATCTCAATGGGATTTGGAGTTATTATCCTCTACCCAGGTGGGATACACAATATTTTTAACCTGTGAATTGAATTTCTAATTAAGATGTCAATCTTTTCTGTGAATTTTTACAGTTTATTCCATGCAAAACATTTTGCTAAGGACCTTAGGATATTCAACGATAAATAAGATACAGTTTCTACCACCCTAAGGCTCATAATGCAGTAGCAGAGATAATATGTGTAAATTATAAGGTGATAATTATAGTAGCACTAAGAGCTATCAATTATTAACTATGTGTTTAGGTGCTTTAGATTCCTTATCTCCTAGGAGGAAATATTTTATATATTCTCTCTCTCTCTCTCTCTCTCTCTCTCTCTCTCTCTCTCTATCTATCTATCTATCTCAATAGTACGAGTCAGAGAAGTTCATTCAATCAGTCCACAATATTTATGGATTCTGTTATGGGTCAAGGAATGTATGATGTACAAAAAATAAGAACAAATGGGTACATGATGATCCAAATATAGCCCTTGAACCACAGCAGCTTACCATTCAGGAGCAAGTAACAAGCTTTTATTTCCCACTTGCTCTTCTGCGTAACCTAGAATGATCTCTCTACCACACTCCCATTCCCCAGCTCAAGTGCCACTCTCCTGGAGAAGCCTTCCTTAACCCTAGATAAGGCCAGATGCACCTCTTACATGATTCCATGGCCCTGTTGGCATTTACTTCATAGCACCCATATCAGCTCATAATTATATTTTTATTTGTGTCATCATTAATCCAATTGTAAGCTCCATGAGAACAGGGATCCTATTGGCATTTCTTTCACCATTGTAAGAATACTTAGGAAAGGGTCCAGCACATAGAGGTACTCAATAAATATTTTTCATTTGCATCTAAGAAACAATATCAATAGATGTCACATACTGAACATATATCATTTGCCTTTCAGACCAAGAACTTCATATACATTATTTCATTTAATCCTTAAATAATATATGAGGATGCTGAAGATCATACAAATAAATAACTTTCCCAAGTGTCACTACTAGGGACACTCAAGCTTTTTCCTACTGTGCCATATTGAGTTAAGATAGAAAAAATAATGTACATATATGTAGGTAAATAAAGATTTTATACATGCCAATATACATATACATATAAATATATACCTGCATATACATATATAGCACATGTTATCAGAGTTGAACAGCTAATTCATCTAATAGTCTCTTCTTTTTCTAATTCCCAAAGCCCATTATCCATGCCTGCTTTAAAGTACCTGTAATAGTGAGAATGGCTTCAATTCAAGTACCAGAAAACACAACTCAGGATGTGTTGAATTAGAGATAGATATATTATTTAGCTAAGAAGAAGGTTGGAGGGCAGCTGGTTCCTCAGCTGGTCAAGTCAGCATCTCTATTATTCCTTCAGGGATATGGGTTCCTTTCTCTTTCTTCTCTGCCACTTTCAGCATATCCTTGGTCAGCTAAAACTCCTCTCAGTCACAACATGGCTACTGGAGTTCCAGACTTAGTGTTTTGTTTTTCACACACCAATGTCCCTTGTAGAAAAAAGGGATTCTCTTCCACTTGTTTCACTTTTTTTGGGGGGGGGGCACCGGGGATTTAACCCAGGGGCATTCTACCTATGAGCTATATCCCTAGCCCTATTATTTATTCTTTATTTTGAAACAGGGTCTCACTAAGTTGCAGAGGGCCTCACTAAGTAGCTGAGGCTGAACACAAACCTGGATTCTCCTATCTCAGCCTCCCAAGTACTGGGATTATTAGCCTGTACCACCACACCTGACTCCAAGTTGTTTCCCTTTTAAAGAAATGAATAAAAATCAGTTTTATGCCCATGATAATTGATAAAATGGAACAAAATCTTTGTTCTGACACAAAGAATAAAGAGAAAATAGTTGTTGGGTAGTCAAGCAACAGTGTCTGATAGAGCCATTGCTACTTTTTATTTTGTTGTCATGACTTAATTACCTATCTTACCTTTTTCTCTAGATTGTAAACTCTAACAGAAGTCATGCATATTATACATCTTTGTTGTCTTTCTGCTTGTAATGCACTGTTTTCTGCTTTATATTTACATATATACATAAATATATACACAATGTTTAATTTTAATGTTTTAAAGGGATAAATGTTTATGTAAGCTAAATGAGTCAATTTCAGGAGTCACTTTTAGAAGCACAGGCAGAATGCATGATGTGGAGAGTTTTGCATAGCAGCCTATGGATTTTAAAAGCATATTCATAGGCAATGTGAAGTTTTAGGATGGTATGGATTTCCAACAGTAGTCTCAGAGGAGCCATGAACTTCCTGAAATGTGCACAAATATTGTGAGTGTTTACAAGAGAAGGTCCTGGATTTTTATGAGCTTCTTAAAAGTTTCCATGAACTTCAAATTTTAAGAGTGGGTATAATAAATTGGCATGGAAAGAAAGCACAGAGGTCAGAAGAACTGGAAGAAATTGTAGAAATCACATGTTACAAACCTCTTCCCACTGGAATTTAGGAAAGTCAGGTTTCCATTTTAGGAACAGAGGATGAATTTTAAACTCAAAACACACCAGTGGGTGCTCTTTACCTTGTTTACTCTGAGGTTTGCATTCAGGAGTTTGCAGTGGTGAAATGGGTGAGCAATAATACCCAAGAGAGAGAAGGATGGACTTTCCTGCAATACTCGTTTGGTAAGACCAGGCCTCATCCACCCACATTTCCTGGACAGGGTTCAGCTTTTCATTTTATTGCTTTCCTTCCTCTTATGCAGTTTTGTTCTCCTTCCCTCCAAAACAAACAGTCACCTATGGGCGGGGTCTTGGGTTAGTGTTCTTCAAAGAAATTATAATCTCCTAACTACTAGCTAAGGAAACATATCTCTTTCATGTCCAACAGCCAAAGAACAAGAATTTCCAGTGAGCATGGTTTATACATCACAATCACATCATTGAAAGGAAACCCAAGTCCTACCCAAACATTAGGCAACGAGTAGTTGAAAACTTAAACGGATAGACAGTTCCTACATTGCACTCTGGCTCAAAGAAGACCCGGGAAGGATGCCCTCTTCAGGAGGATGGGTCCATAGCACCTCATAGTATCTTTTCTTGTGTGTATGTGTGGTACTGGGGATTGAATCCAGGGGCATTCTACCTCCAAGCTACACTCCCAACTCTTTTTATTTTTTGTTTTGAAACAGGTCTCACTAAGCTGCTGAGAGTCTTGCCAAGTTGCTGAGGCTGTCCTTGAAACTGTGATTCTCCTTGGTCTCAGCTTTCTAAGGACTGGGATTATAGGCATGAGCCATCACACTCGGCCTAGTAGTATCTTTGAACATGATGCTCTGGGGAGCTCAGGATCTGAAAAGTGTAACCCATCATTGAAAGTGCCCCCAAATGTGTAGATAATAGCAAAAAGAGACAAGAGAGATGCTATACTCCATTTTCCTGCTTGACCTTAAAATACTTAAAGTCCTGGCACAGGTATAAGGAAAATTGCAGGGCAGGTGGAATTTTGTTTGGCATCTACTTTTCCTGCTTTCTGCTTCTGATCTCACCTTTAGGATCCCTTCCTCTTTGCATTTCATTTCTGAATATTCAAATTATCTATAATTCCAGGGACTACTAATTAAAGCATCTAATTTAGTGATGGATTAGTTCAATTAAGATTTACTTAGAATCTAGTGTCAGAGCCAGGCTTGGTGGTACATGCCTGTAATCTCAGTACTTGGGAGACTGAGACAAGAGGATCACAGGTTTGAGGCCAGCCTCAGCAACCTAAGGAGACCCTGTTTCAAAATAAAAAATAAAAGAGCTAGGGGTGTATCTCAAAGGTAGAATGGCCCTGAGTTGCTGTAAGGTCTCTGGCCTGACTTCCAGGTCCTTGATCCACCTTGAGTTGACTCTTGTGCAGGGTGAGAAAGTGGGGTTTATTTCCATTTTCCTGCATATGGTTAACCAGTTTTGCTAACACCATTTGTTAAAGAGGCTATCTTTTTTCCAGTGTATGTTTTTGGCTCCTTTGTCAAAAATCAGTTGACTGTAAGCACGTGGGTCTGTTTCTGAAAAAAAAAAAAAAAAGGAAAAAGGCCCTGAGTTCAATTCCCAGTACCAAAACCAAAAAACAGAAACCAAAAACAAAAAGAAAGAAAGGTTAGGCTTTTCAGATTACAATAAATGTAAAATTTATGTCCCCAAGGAATTTATAATTACTGGAATACACAAGGGAGGATACTAAAATATAAATAAGGAAATAAAAATTGCATGTATAGTAATATTACTGTATAGGATTGACTTTCAATCTTTGTGTGCTTTGTATCTTTGTATTTTGAGTATTTTGTTCTTTCTA
>PVLC010017270.1:0-22749 GCA_004027655.1 Graphiurus murinus
TTTTTTTTTTTTTTTTTTTGCGGTACTGGGGATTGAACTCAGGGGCATTCCACCTCCGAGCTACACCCCGAGCCCCATTTTTAATTCTTTATTTTGAAACCGAGTCTCACTAAGTTGCAGAATGCCTCACTAGGTAGCTGAGGCTGGCCTCGAACCCGGATCCTCTGGTCTCAGTCTCCCGAATGCTGGGATTACAAGCATGCGCCACCACGCCCGGCCCTATTTTATTTTTTGAAATATTTTTTTTTTCTTCCAGTGCTAGGGATTGAACACAGGCCACAAACATGCTAGGCAAGGGTTCTACCACTGAGCTATACCCCCAGCCTATTTTATTTTTTATTTGGAAACAGGGTCTCACTAAGTTGCTGAGGCTAGTGTCGAACGACTGATCCTTCTGTCACAGCCTCCCAAGTACCACCATGCTCATCTCAGTCCATTGCCTTTAAACTTAGCCTCACACAAAGTCTCAGGATGTGAGCAAACTATAGATAAGTTCTTTGCCAGAATGTGACACAAATGGGCTCTATATGAAATACCCTATGTAGATCTTGCTTTCATCTGAAACCTCATGAGCAGTCTTTATTGTCCACATTCCTATCAGTATTCTAGCATTTTGATCTCCTACCAGAATTACCCATTAAGCATTGCTTATGATAATCTAAGACTTCTGGAACCTGCATCTCTAGATCTTTCCAAATTCCTAAACCAGTTCCAGAGGCTTCTAAACCACATGGTCAGGTTTAAACATAGCTGTAGCCCTGCTCCTCAATATCAATATCTGTATTTGTTAGTTTTTCCATCACTGTGACCAAAATACCTGACAAGTACAACTTAGAGAATGAAAGGTTTAAGCCAGGTGTGGTTGCACACGCTTGTAATCCCAGTACCTGGGAGGCTGAGACAGGAGGATCGCAGGTTCACGGCTAGCCTCAGCAACTTAGGCACTCCACAACATAGTGAGACCCTGTTTCAAAATAAAGAATAAAAAATAGGGCTGGGTGTGTAGCCCAGAGGTAGGATGCCCCTAGGTTCGATCCCCAGTACCGCAAAATTAAATAAATAAATGGTTTATTGGGGCTCATGGTTTCAGATCATAGTTGGTCCCCTCCATGGCTGAAACTGTCACGCCATCATGGCCAGCAGTAGGGAGAAAGAAGGATATGTATAGTCCCCAGACCACGACCCCACTGAACTACCTTCTCCAGCTCTTCCCTACCTCTGAACATTGCTGCGTTGGGCATCATACTCTCAACACATGAGATTTTGGGGGCACACCGTAACAGGTACTAGGGTAACTTTAGATACTACATCAACAACATGCTTATATTAAAAAAGGATGGAGAGAGCCGGGTGTGGTGGTGCATGCTTGTAATCCCAGCATTTGGGAGGCTGAGACCGGAGGATCCAGGTTCAATCCCTAGTTCCACTAAAAAAAAAAAAAAAAAATACAGTGTCAGCTGCATATGAAATTGTAATTTTTATTTTATTTTATTTTTTTGTGGTACTGGAGATTGAACTCAGGGGCATTCTACCTCCGAGGTATACCCTTAGCCCTATTTTTGATTCTTTATTTTTGAAACCGGGTCTCACTAAGTTTCAGAGTGCCTCACTAGGTAGCTGAGGCTGGCCACGAACCTGGATCCTCCGGTCTCAGCCTCCCGAATGCTGGGATTACAAGCGTGCGCCACCATGCCCGGCTTAAAATTGTAAATTTTGAATAGCCTTTTTTTTTTTTTTTTTGCGGTACTGGAGATGGAACCTGGAGGCATTTTACCTCCAAGCTACAGCCCCTGCCCCGTTTTTTTATTCTTTATTTTGAAACAGGGTCTCACTAAGTTACAGAGGGCCTCACTAAGCACCTGAGACTGGCCGCGAACCCAGATCCTACGGTCTCAGCCTCCCAAATACTGGGATTACAAGCGTGCGCCACCACACCTGACTGAATAGCCATATTTTATTTATTTTATTTTTTGCAGTACTGGGGATTGAACTCAGGGGCTGTCTACCTCTAAGCTATACCCCCAACCCTATCTTTTATTCTTTATTTGGAAACAAGGTCTCACTAAGTTGCGGAGTGCCTCACTAGGTAGCTGAGGCTGGCCTCGAACCCTGATCCTCTGGTCTCAGCCTCCAAATGCTGGGATTACAAGCATGCGCCACCATGCCCGGCGTGAATAGCCATATTTTACATAGTAAAAAGAAGCTAGTTGTGGTGCACACCTGTAATTGTAGTACTTGGGAGGCTGAGATAGGAGTATCACAGGTTCGAGGCCAGTCTCAGTAACTTAGTGAGACTCTTTCAAAATAAAAAATAAAAAAGGGCTGGAAGTGCAGCTCAGAGTGAGAGCAGTCCTGGGTTCAATCTGTAGTACCACCAAAAAAGGATAGGGGGATAGGACCTTGCTGTTACAAATAAATGAAATGAAGAAACGTGTTATGCCTTAGGTTTTTTTGTTGTTGTTGTGGTGGTGGTGGTTGTTTTGTAGTACTGGGGATTGAACCCAGGAGCATTCTACATCCAAGCTATACCCCCAGCCCTATTTTTTATTCTTTTTTTTGAAACAGGGTCTCACTAGGTTGCGGAGTGCCTCACGAAGTAGCTGAGGCTGGCCTTGAACCCGGATCCTCCAGTCTCAGCCTCCCAAATGCTGGGATTACAAGCATTTGCCACCACGCCCAACTATGTCTTAGTTTTTACTGAAATATTTTTAAAGTATTTTTATGACCAATAGTTTAAAACAGCTGTGATTTTAATATCATGCTTTTTCTCTTCTATAGGAATTTTACGATGAACTGGCTCCTTTGTCAAGAGTCCCTCCAGGCACCATCTCAAGACTTTTTTCTGCGACTGACACAGTCTTCTTTATTGCCATTCTATATTTTAGTATTAATTATATGTCTTCTTTCTATGATGCAGGTTACTTTTAGAAGGATTAAATTGTAAGTACCTTTGAGAATCAACCACACTATTAACTATTGTGGAAATATATAAATACTTTTTTTAATTTTTTTTTTTGTGTGTGTGTGTGTGTGTGTAGTACTAGGGATTGAACTCAGGGACATTCTACCTCTGAGCTCCACCCTCAGCCCTTTTTTATTTTTTTGTTAGGAAACAGGGTCTCCTTAGGTTGCTGAGTGTCTCACTATGTTTCTGAGACTGTCCCCAAACCTGGGATCGTCCTATCTCAGCCTCCCAAGTATTAGGATTGCAGGTGTTCACATGCACAACCTAGCCCTTTTATCCTTTTTTGTCTGTGTTGTCACTGGGGATTGAATCCAGGGGCATTCTACCTCTGGCTGGCACCCCCAAATATATTTTATTTTTATTTGGAAACAGTATCTCACTAGGTTGTTGAAGGTCTCACTACTTGCAGAGGCTATCCTCGAACTTGTGATCTCTTGTCTCAGCCTCCCAAGTATTGGGATTACAGGCCTAGCTATCTTTTATTTTTAAATAGAATCAGGCTTGTTAAGTTGCTGAGGTTGGCTTTAAACCATCCTATTATTATTATTATTATTATTATTATTATTATTATTATTATTATCATTATTATTATTTTGGTACTAGGGATTGAACCCAGGGGCGTTCTACCTCTGAGCTACATCCCCCACTCTATTTTTATTTTGAAACAGTCTCACTAAAGCCGGGCGTGGAGGCGCACGCTTGTAATCCCAGCATTCGGGAGGCTGAGACCGGAGGATCCGGGTTCGCGGCCAGCCTCAGCTACCTAGTGAGGCACTCCGCAACTTAGTGAGACTCGGTTTCAAAATAAAGAATAAAAAATAAGGCTGGGGGTATATCTCAGAGGTAGAATGCCCCTGAGTTCAATCTCCAGTACCACAAAAAAAAAAAGAAAAAGAAATAGTCTCACTAAATTGCTGAGAGCCTAGCTATGTTACTGGCTTCAAACCTATGATCCTCTTGTCTCAGTCTCCCAAGTACTGGGATTACAGGTATGCACCACCATGCCCAGCAAGGTTTTTTTTTGGTGGTGGTGGTACTAGGGATGGAACCCAGGGGCATTCTACCTCCGAGCTATACCTCCAGCCCTATTTTTTATTCTTTATTTTGAAACAGGGTCTCACTAAGTTGCAGAGTGCCTTACTAGGTAGCTAAGGCTGGCCGAGAACCCGGATCTTCCAGTCTCAGCCTCCCAAATGCTGGGATTACAAGCGTGCACCACCACGCCTGGCCTTCTTTTTTTTTTTTTTTAATATCCTTCCTAAGCTGGGCATGGGGGTGCATGCTTGTAATACCAGTACTTGGGAGGCTGAGACTGGAGGATCCAGGTTCATGGCCAGCCTCCACTACTTAATGAGGCCCTCCACAACTTCGTCAGACCCTGTTTTAAAATAAATTTAAGCCGGGTGTGGTGGCACAAGCTTGTAATCCCAGCATTTATTTGGGAGGCTGAGACCGGAGGATCCGGGTTCGCGGCCAGCCTCAGCTACCTAGTGAGACACTCCGCAACTTAGTGAGACCTTGTTTCAAAATAAAGAATAAAAAATAGGACTGGGGGTATAGCTCGGAGGTAGAATGCCCCTGAGTTCAATCCCTATACTGCAAAACAAAATAAAATAAAATAAATTTAAAAATAGGGCTGGAGCCGGGCCTGGTGGCACATGCTTGTAATCTCAGCATTTGGGAGGCTGAGACAGGAGGATCCGGGTTCGAGGCCAGCCTCAGCTACCTGAGGCACTCCCCAACTTAGTGAGACCCTGTTCCAAAATAAAGAATAAAAAAAAAAAATAGGGCTGGGGGTATAACTCAGAGGTAGAATGCCCCTGAGTTCAATCCCCAATACTGCAAAAAAAAAAAAAAAAAAAAAAAAAAAATAGGGCTGGGATTGTAGCTCGGAGGTAGAGAGCCCCTGAGTTCAATCCCTGGTACTGGGGAAGAAAAAAAAAAAATTCTTCCTTCCTGTTTGTTCTTCCTTTTTTTTTCTGGTGCTACGGATTAAACCCAGGGCCTTGCTCATGTTAAACACTCATTTTATACCCCATCATTTTTGCTTTTTAAGAAATTAGGTTTTGCCAGGCATGAAAGATCACACCTGTAATCCCAGCACTTGGGAGGCTGAGACAGGAGGATCACAGGTTTGAGGCCAGACTCAGCAATTTAGCGAGACCCTGTTTCAAAATAAAAAAAAATTGAAGGGGCTGATGGGATAGCTTGGGGATAGAATGTCCCTGAGTTGAATCCCTTGCTCCAAAAATATTTCAAAAATCAAAGTAGGGTTCGATGTTTAGCTCAAAGGTAGAATACCTCTGGATTGAGTCTCAAAGACCACACACACACATGCACACAACAACAACAAAAAATCCAACAACAACCTAGAAGCCTTTTATTATCCTTAAAGTTCATATTTAGTTTCCACAGAGTCATTTGTCTATAGGCTATAAAAGACATCAGCAAAGACTTGAGAGTTATATGTGGCTAGGAGACATTTGGCTAGGAGAATATACTTTCAACTTTTAGGGTCACTTATACTTTTCCTTATAAAGAAGTTTAAATTTTAGGTATGGTCTTCAGAAACAGCAATGTATCTTTGGTTTTTCAAGTAGTTATCTTGAAGGTGTTAAACAAATACATTTCCTTTTGTAGTGGTAAATCCCTGAAGGAGTCTGTTACTCTTGAAGATGGACGAATTGGAGAAAGGCCAGAAATAATTTATCATGTAATTCACACTATTTTATTAGGTTCTCTTGCGATGGTTATAGAAGGGTAAGTGTACTCTATTTGATGTTTGTTTTTAACAAAGATTATTCTTTCTAATGGTAATGAGTGGGTACATTCTAGAATACACTTATAAAACCTTATAAAAAGCCGGGCATGGTGGCGCACGCTTGTAATCCCAGTACTTGAGAGGCTGAGACAGGAGGATCACAGGTTCGAGGGCAGCCTTAGCAGCTTAGTGAAGCCCTCTGCAACTTAGTGAAACCCTGTTTCAAAATAAAAAATAAAATACGAGCCAGGCATAGTGGCACACACTTGTAATCCCAGTATTTGGTAGGCTGAGACAGGAGGATCACAGGTTTGCTGCCAGCCTCAACTACTTAGTGAGGTCTTCCACAACTTAGTGAGACCCTGTTTCAAAATAAAAGCTGGGCGTGGTGGCGCACGCTTGTAATCCCAGCATTTGGGAGGCTGAGATCCAGGTTCACGGCCAGCCTCAGCTACCTAGTGAGGCCCTCCGCAACTTAGTGAGACCCTGTTTCAAAATAAAGAATATAAAATAAGGCTGGAGGTAGAGCTTGGAGGTAGAATGCCCCTGAGTTCAATCCCTAGTACTGCAAAAAAATTAAAAAAAAAAAAAAAAAAAAAAAAGAATAAAAAGGACTAGGGGTGTAGCTCAGAGATAGAAAATCCCTGGGATCAGTCCCCAGTACTGCAAAAAAAAATAAATAAAACAGGGCTGGGAGTGTAGCTCAGAGATAGAATGCCCCTGCGATCAATCCCCAGTGCCACACACAAGCAAAAAAAAAAACCTTACAAAAACTGTGTGTGTGGTACTGGGGATAAAATCAGGGGCATTCTACCTCTGAGCTATATCCCTAGCCCTCTTTTATTCTTTTATTTTGAAGGTCTCATTAAATTTCAAAGGCTGGCTTTGTACCTGTGATTCTCCTGTTTTAGCCCTCCAAGTACCAGGATTACAAGCATGGGCCACAACGCCCAGTTTAAACTTTCTTAGTATAACTGGAGCTGAAAAAGATCTTTATGGTATAATGGACTGAGATTTAATTATTTATTCATTTGCTCAAAAACTATTAAATGTTCCAAGATCCATGCATTGCACTACGTACTGGAGGTACAGTGGTACTGGAGCAAAAGTGGACACACTTTGTCCTACTTTATGTACCTTATGTCCTAATGGAGGTGAAAGATGTTAATTGTACAAAAATAAAATTATAGCTGGGCATGGTGGTACATGCCTATAATCCTAGTATTTGGGAGACTGAGAAAGGAGGATGGCTGGTTAAAGGACAGCTTCAGCAAGTAGTGGGACTATCATCACCCTATCAAGACCCTGTTTCTAAATAAAAATAAAATAGGGAATAGGGCTTGGGGTATAGCTGAGAGGTAGAATGCCCCAGGGCACAATCCCCAGTTACCCCCCCCACACACACACACACAAAATGAATTAATTAATCAAAATATAATTACAGTTTAACAATTGGAGGAGAGGTAAATGGTGCTGTGAAGAGGTTAGAAAGGATAAGGAAGGGATGCTCGAGCTGAGGCTTGAGGAGTAAATAGGCGTGAACTTGGTGAACAGAAGTGGAAAGAGTATTCCAGGAGGAGGGAAAAGTGTATTCAGGCTTTGCAGTAGGAAGGAGCATGGTACACTGCTGAGGGGATGACAAGGAGCTCTGTGTGGTTGAAGTGTAGTGCATATGCAGTAGGCCTTGTTGAGGATTTTAGGATAGTTATTTTTTCTTTCATCCTTGCCCTCACCTCTTTTCATTCATTGCTTATAAATGGTAAATGAACCCTTAGTGGGTATCTCATATAATGTTCAATAACAGGTGGTATCTCATATAATGTTCAATAACACAAAATAAAAATATTGATATTTCATTTGCTTGATAATTTTTTGCGGGGGGGATACTGGGGATTGAACCCAGGGGCATTCTACCTCTGAGCTATACCCCCAGCCCTATTTTTTATTTATTTTGAAACAGGGTCTCACTAAGTTGCAGAGGGCCTCACTAGTTAGCTGAGGCTGGCCGTGAACCTGGATCCTCCGGTCTCAGCCTTCCAAGTACTAGGACTACAAGCGTGCCACCACGCCTGGCTCGCTTGATAATTTTAACGTTCTAGGTACATTAAATTTGTTAGGCAAATAGCTATTTGTATACAGTAACATATCAGTTAACATCTGAGTTGTTTCTTCAAACCAAAGTTGTTGCCGAGTGTGGTAGCCCACACTTGTAATCCCAGTACTTGGGAGGCTGAGACAGGAAGATAGCAGTTTCACGGCCAGCCTCAGCTACTTAGGGAGGCCCTCCACAACTTAGTGAGACCCTGTTTCAAAATAAAGAATAAAAAATAGGGCTGGGGGTGGAGCTCGCAGGTTGAATGCCTCGGGTTCAATCTCCAGTACCACAAAAAAATATAAAGTTGTGTTCTCCTTAGAATTAATTACGAAAGTTATCCTCCAGCTTTTCCTCTTCCTTTTTCAACTTTTACCATCTCCTCTGAAGATTGACTTTTTTTGTTATTGTTGGTTTCTTTTATTTATTTATTTATTTATTTTTTGCGGTACTGGGGATTGAACTCAGGGGCATTCTACCTCCGAGCAACCCTATTTTTTATTCTTTATTTTGAAACCGAGTCTCACTAAGTTGTTGAGTGCCTCACTAGGTAGCTGAGGCTGGCCGCGAACCCGGATCCTCCTGTCTCAGCCTCCCGAATGCTGGGATTACAAGCGTACACCACCACGCCCGGCTAAGTTGTTGGTTTCTTTTATAACCTACAACATACACTCATTTGCTTTCATTTGTATAAGTTCATTTTTTTCTATACCTGGACTTTGAAGAGCTCCAATTTATAAAATCTTGGGTTTTTATTTTTTGTTTGGTTTAGTACTGGGAATTGTACCCAGGGACCTTTACCACTGAGCTATATCTCAGCCTGTTTTAGTTTTTGAGACAGGGTTAAGTTGTCAAGGGTAGCCTAGAACTTGTGATCCTTCTGCCTCAGCATCTTCAGTATCTGGGATCACAGGCATATACCACCACACCTGGTATAAATTTTTGTTTTTTAAAAGCTGATCTCAAAAGTAATAATGCAAGCTGGGCGTGGTGGCGCACGCTTGTAATCCCAGCATTTGGGAGGCTGAGACCGGAGGATCTGGGTTCGCGGCCAGCCTCAGCTACCTAGTGAGGCACTCCGCAACTTATTGAGACCCAGTTTCAAAATAAAGAATAAAAAATAGGACTAGGGGTGTAGCTCGGAGGTAGAATGCCCCTGGGTTCAATCCCCAGTACCGCCAAAAAAAAAAAAGTAATAATGCAGATTATAACAAACTCACATGAGAATATATGAAGCAAATGTGAATCTTTCTTTCCAGTCATTATTTTTTTCTTTGCCATATATCTACTTTTTTTGTGTGTGGTGGAGGTGGTACTGGGAATTGAACCCAGGGGTATTCTACCTCTGAGCTACACTCCCAGCCCTATTTTTTATTTTTATTTTGAAACAGGATCTCGCTAGGTTGATGAGAGTCTCACTACTTGGTAAGGTTGTCTTCAAACCTGTGATCCTCCTGTCTCAGTCTCCCAAGTACTGGGATTAAAGCGTGTATCACTACACCTGGCTGAAATAAAACAAAAAGTAAAATAATAGGAAACATGAAGTTGTGTGTTGTGTTAGTAGGATGCACTCAGAAGCATTCTCTACCTCTGAGGTATACCCCCTAGTCCTATTTTATTAGTTTTTTTTGTTTTGGGGTTTTTTTGGTGCTGAGGATTGAACCCAGAGGCATTCTACCTCTGAGATATACCCCCAGCCGTATTTTATTTTTTATTTGGAAACGGTCTTACTAAGTTGCTGAGTACCTCGCTAAATTGTTGAGGCTATCCTTGAACCTGTGATCCTCCTGTCTCAGCCTCCTCAGTACTGAGATTACAAGCATGTGCTACAAAGCCCAACTTTACTTTTGTTTTTTATAATTTATTTAATCAATATCAAAGAGCCAGGTGCGGTCACACACACCTATAATCCGAGTACTTGGGAGGCTGAGACAAGAAGATCACAGGTTTGAAGACAACCTCAGCAAATAGTGAGATTCTCATCAACCTAGCAAGACCCTGTTTAAAAAAAAAAAAATTGGACTGGGGGTTTAGCTCTGAAGTAGAATGCCCCTGGGTTCAGTCCCCAGTACCACACACAATACACACACACACACACACACACACACACACATATACACAATCTATTAAAGGACACTCCACTTTTTTCTAATTTTCTTTCTTTTTTTTCTTTTTTCTTTTGTGGCCCTGGGGATTGAACTCAGGGGCATTCTACCTCTGAGCAACACCCCCAGCCCTTTTTTTTTTTTTTTTTTTTTTGCGGTACTGGGGATTGAACTCAGGGGCATTCTACCTCCAAGCTACACCCCCAGCCCTATTTTTTATTCTTTATTTTGAAACAGAGTCTTACTAAGTTGTGGAGTGCCTCACTAGGTAGCTGAGGCTGGCCGCGAACCCGGATCCTCCGGTCTCAGCCTCCCAAATGCTGGGATTACAAGCATGTGCCACCACGCCCGGCTTTTTTTCTAATTTTCTTTCTAAACATGATATGCTACACTTAAAACCCTTGCACATATATCTTTCTGTACTTATGCTAATATGTCTGTAGTCTAGATTGCTGGCAATAATGCTGCCTGTTGTTAGGTATTTTAAATCTTCATAGGTTCTACCAAATTGCTTTCTTTTTTTTTTTTTTTTCTTTTTTTGTGGTACTGGGGATTGAACTCAGAGGCATTCTACCTTGAGCTACACCCCCAGCCCTATTTTTTATTCTTTATTTTGAAACTGAGTCTTACTAAGTTGCAGAGTTGAGGCTGGCTGTGAACCCGGATCCTCGGCTCAGCCTCCCAAAAATTGGGATTACAAGCGTGGGCCACCACGCCCAGCTGCCAAATTGCTTTCTAAAATATAAATTATATTCTCTCCAGGAATACACAACACTATTAATATGAGTGCTTTTATTTTATTCTCATTTGGTAACCTACGTGTGTTATTGATGATTTAAGAACTGAGTAACAAGCCGGGCGTGGTGGCGCATGCTTGTAATCCCAGCCTTCTGCAACTTAGTGAGACCCTGTTTCAAAATAAAGAATTAAAAATAGCTTGGAAGCTGGGCATGATGGCCCACGCTTATAATCCCAGCATTTGGGAGCCTGAGACTGGAAGATCCAGGTTCGTGGCCAGCTTCAGCTACTTAGTGAGGCACTCGGCAACTTAGTGAGACCCTGTTTCAAAATCAAGAATAAAAAATAGGGCTGGGGAGCCGGGCGTGGCGGCGCACGCTTGTAATCCCAGCATTCGGGAGGCTGAGACCGGAGGATCCGGGTTCGAGGCTAGCCTCAGCTACCTAGTGAGACACTCGCAACTTAGTGAGACCCTGTTTCAAAATAAAGAATAAAAATAGGGCTGGGGGTATAGCTCGGAGGTAGAATGCCCCTGAGTTCAATTCCCAGTACCGCAAAAAAAAAAAAAAAATAGGGCTGGGGGTATAGCTCAGAGGTAGAATGCCCCTGAGTTCAATCCCCAATACCACACACACAAAAAAAGAACTGGGTAACAGACGGGCATGGTGGTGCTTGCTTGTAATCCCAGTACTTGGGAGGCTGAGACAGGAGAATCATAGGTTGGCGGCCAGCCTCAGCTACTTAGTGAGGCCTTCTGCAACTTAGTGAGACCTTGTTTCAAAATAAAGAATTAAAAATAGCTTGGAAGCTGGGCATGGTGGCCCACGCTTATAATCCCAGCATTTGGGAGCCTGAGACTGGAGGATCCAGGTTCGTGGCCAGCCTCAGCTGCTTAGTGAGGCACTCCATAACTTAGTGAGACCCTGTTTCAA
The DNA here is from genome assembly GCA_004027655.1 of Graphiurus murinus. Taxonomy (NCBI): domain Eukaryota; kingdom Metazoa; phylum Chordata; class Mammalia; order Rodentia; family Gliridae; genus Graphiurus; species Graphiurus murinus. The sequence continues at coordinate 11,594 of PVLC010017270.1, forward strand.
AATAAAGAGTAAAAAAAAAAAAAAAAATAGGGCTGGGGCTGTAGCTCTGAGGTAGAATGCTCCCGGGTTCCATCCCCAGTACCGCAAAAAATAAAAAAGAACTGGGTAACAGTAACAGAGGGGTATGGTGGTGCAGGCTTGTACTTGGGAGGCTGAGACAAGAGGATCACAGATTCTCAGCCATCCTAAGCAACTTAGCAAGGCCCTCTGCAACTTAGTAACACCCTATTTCCAAATAAAAATCAAATTAGGCTGGGGATATGACTCAGAGGTAGAATGCCCCTAGGTTCCATCTCCAGTACCACAAAATAAATAAGTAAATAAATACAAACACTGGATAACAATCCGTTGCTGAAAATTAGAGGCTTAGCCTTTCATTGACTCCCTTAACATTTTGATATTTGTGTGAATAGTAGGAAAGAACTCAGGCAAGAGGAATCAGATAATAATATTCACAGATATCTTATATATTACTTTGTTTTTTTTCTAGCTTGAAGTATATTTGGACTCCTTATGTGTGCATGTTAGCGGCATTTGGTGTATGTTCTCCGGAACTTTGGATGACACTTTTCAAGTGGCTTCGCTTAAGAACTGTACACCCAGTATTTTTGGTGAGCCATTGTTATTTTAAGTATTTGTTCCTCTTCCAGTTATATAAAATCAAGTGCTACAAACAGACACCACACCGGATGCTCAATAGCCGGGCGTGGTGGCGCACGCTTGTACTCCCAGCATTTGGGAAACTGAGACAGGAGGATCCAGGTTCTCGGCCAGCCTCAGCTACCTAAGTGAGGCTCTCTGCAACTTAGTGAGACCCTGTTTAAAATAAAGAATAAAAAATAGGGCTGGGGGTATAGCTCAAAGGTAGAATGCCCCTGAGTTCAATCCCCAGTACCGCAAAAAAAAAAAAAAATAACCTATAGGTAGAAAAATAGGTCCTATGAAAAACATTTTTATAATTTCTGATTATAAATTCAATGCATTTCAGTCTATACAACTTAAAAAATAAATTAAAAATTCAAGTGAGCCAATAAAATGAGAGATCATAAGCAGTTAATTTTCCCTTTTTTTCCTAGCTACTCTTCTTGAACTGGGTGTAGTGGCACATTCCTATAATCTCAGTACTTTGGAGGCTGAGACAGGATCACAGATTCGAGGTCAGCCTCAGCAAACTATTGAGACCTTGTTTCAAAATAAAAAAATAAGCCAGGTGTGGTGGTGCATGCTTGTAATCCCAGCATTTGGGAGGCTGAGACCGGAGGATCTGGGTTCGTGGCCAGCCTCAGCTACCTAGTGAGGCCATCTGCAACTTAGTGAGACGCTGTTTCAAAATAAAGAATAAAAAATAGGGCTGGGGCTGGGCGTGGTGGCGCACGCTTGTAATCCCAGCATTCGGGAGGCTGAGACCGGAGGATCCGGGTTCGCGGCCAGCCTCAGCTATCTAGTGAGGCACTCCGCAACTTAGTGAGACCCAGTTTCAAAATAAAAAGTAAAAAATAGGGCTGGGGGTATAGCTCGGAGGTAGAATGCCCATGAGTTCAATCCCCAGTACTGAAAAAAAAAAAAAAAAAAAAAAAATAGGGCTGGGGATGTAGCTCGGAGGTAGAATGCCCCTGAGTTCAATCCCTAGTACCGCAAAAAAAAAAAAGTAATAGTAAAAAATAAAATTAGAGCTGGGGATGTGGCTTAAGGTAGAATGTTTCTGGATTCAATCCCCAGTGGAAAGAAGGAAGGAAGGAAGGGAGGGATGAAGGAAGGGAAGGAAGGAAGGAAGGTAGGTGTAGGTAGGCTTGCTGGCTAACTGCTCTTCTTGGAGCAGAAAGAATGTAAATTTTAAATTTTTTTTCTTGTTTTATGGTACCAGGGATTGAACCCAGGGCCTTGCATATACTAGGCTAGCACTCTTCCACTGAGCTACATTCTCAGTCCTATTTTGTTTGTTTGTTTGTTTGTTTGTTTGTTTGTGGTACTGGGGATTGAACTCGGGCATTCTACCTCCGAGCTACACCCCCAGCCCTATTTTTTAATTATTTATTTTGAAAACAGGGTCTCACTAAGTTGGGGAGTGCCTCACTAGGTAGCTGAGGCTGGCCTTGAACCTGGATCCTCCAGTTTCAGCCTCCTGAATGCTGGGATTATTACAAGCGTGCGCCACCACACCCGGCTTCAGTCCTGTTTTTGTTTGTTTTGGTTTTTGGTGCTGGGGATTGAACCCAGGCGTATTCTACCTCCGATGTACACCCTCAGCCCTGTTTTTTATTCTTTATTTTAAAACATGGTCTTACTAAGTTGCAGAGGGCCTTACTAAGTAGCTTAGGCTGTCCGTGAACCTGGGATCCTCCTGTCTCAGCCTCCTAAGTACTGGGATTACAAGTGTACACCACCAGGCCAGACTGTTTTGTTTTGTTTTTGATGCGAGACAAGGTCATTCTTAGTTGCCCAGGCTGGCCTTGAACTTGCTAGGGCGATTCTCCTGCCTCAGGTTCCCAGGTAACTGAGTTTAGATGTGTGTGCCACCATCCTGTTCTCAAAAAAAAAAAAAGGTATTTATTTATTTATTTATTTTGTGGAACTGAGGGTTAAACCCAGGGGCATTCTACATGTGAGCTATATCCTCAACCGTATTTTATTTTATTTACTTTTTTTTTTTTTTTGCGGTACTGGGAATTGAACTCAGGCATTCTACCTCCGAGCTATACCCCCAGCCCTATTTTATTCTTTATTTTGAAACCAGGTCTCACTAAGTTGCGGAGTGCCTCACTAGGTAGCTGAGGCTGGCCACAAACCCGGATGCTACGTCTCAGCCTCCCAAATGCTGGATTACAAGCATGTGCCACCACACCCAGCTTCCTGTTTTATTTTTTTTATTTTGAAATAGGGTCTTACTAAGTTGCTGAGGCTGGCCATCAACCTGCAATCCACCTGTCTCAGCCTCTCAAACTGGGATTACCTCCTCGCCCAGCTATTTTATTTTTAAGAGTTAGAGTCTTGCTGTGTTACCTAGGCTGTCCTGCCTCAGCCTTTCAAAGGGCTGGATTGACAAGTGCGCCAGTATACCTGGCTATAACTTATCTTTCTTGGCATGATTTAGAACTACGGCATGTTTTCCTTGTTGGGAACATTTACACTGTGCCTGCGGTGTGCTTGGAATAAAGATGAAAATTAATTATCCTAATGTTCTTGGTTGTATCTCCAGCACTATAAGAAAAATTGGTGTACATAGTATGCTATTTAGGGATCATAGAAGACTTTCCAACCTAAAATTTGAAAGATAGTGAGTTATGAGGCAAATGAAGGAAAAAGGATATTCATGGTAGAAGGAATAAACAGAGAAGTAGGTAGTCGAATAAATGTAATCAAAAGGAATAAAAATGGGAAAAATAGCATGGTACACTTAATTTTGTTGACACATCAGGTGTAAGGAAGGGACAGTCCAGAAATGAGACTGGAAAAGTGGAAGACAATGAGGTCATGGCATTTTTCTTTTTCTTTTTCTTTTTTTTTGGGGGGGGGGTGTTGGTATTGGGGATTGAACCCCAGGGGCATTCTACCTCTGAGCTACACCCCCAGCCCTTTATATTTTGAAACGGGGTCTCACTAAGTTGCTGAGACTGGTCTCGAAGCTGCTATCCTCCTGTCTCAGCTTCCCAAGTAGGATTACAGGCATGTGCCACCATGCCTACCTCAGACATACTTTTTATTAGCTTACTCTTACAATTCTATAAGGATAGGCTTGCAGGTGATAGACTCAAACCATAAGAAGGCCATGTGAATGGAAGTAAGAAAAGTATCTTTTTTTTTTTTGGTACTGGGGATTGAACTCGGGCATTCTACATGCAAGCTACATCCCCAGTCCTATTTTTTATCCTTTATTTTGAAACAGGGTCTCACTAAGTTTTGGAGTGCCTCACTAAGTAGCTAAGGCTGGCCACAAACCCAGATCCTCCGGTCTCAGCTTCCCAAGTACTGGGATTACAAGCGTGCACCACCACGCCCGGCTATGTGTCAGTTTCTGTTTGAAGCATTTCCCATGCCATTCAATGCTAGTTTTTATTATTATCTCCACAAAGAAACTGAGGATTAAGTTGCTTAAATAACATCTAAGATTATAGAGCTGGCTATGCATAGTGGTACATGCCTGTAATCCCAGTACTTGGGAGGCTGAGACAGGAAGATTGTAGGTTTGAAGCCAGCCTCAGCAACTTGGCAAGGTGCTCAGCAACTTAGTAAGACCTTGTTTCCAAATAAAAAATAAAATAGGGATAGGGGTGTAGCTCAGAGGTAGAATGCCCCTGGATTCAACCCCTAACACAATAAATAAGTAAATTAATTAATTAATTAAATATCCAAATACCATGATTCATATCTAGATTTGTTGGGCCCATTTTATTCATACTGTTCCTATATATTGACAGAAGACAAATTAAATACTTTTTAATTGTAGTGAAAAGTAGTTATTAATAAAGAAGATTAATAAGACTCGTTGCTTGATTATGGGGAAATGAGAAAGAGGTAGAAATCATGGATATGTCCTCAGTTTCTAGTTTGTGTGACCATGGGGTCCCCATGAGATGTGGGACAATAGAAGAAAAGGTTTTGGCAGAAAAGATGAGTTATGTTTAATAGTTCTGTTATATTTCGTCATTTTTATTTCCAGAAGAAGTTATATATTCTTACTTTTAGCACACTATATACATTCTTATTTTTATCATATGTTTGTATGTGTGTGCTATTTTCCTGTTGTGTCATTGTCTTTCTTTTGTTGTTGTTGTGATTGTTAGCTTTTCTTTAAATTTTTGTGGTACTAGGGATTGAACCCGGGGCATTCTAACTCTAAGCTACACTTCCAGCCCTATTTTATTTTTGTTTATTTATTTACTTATTTATTTATTTATTTTCTGTGGTACTGGGGACTGAATCCAGGTGCATTCTACCTCTGAGCTACACCCTCAGTCCTATTTTTTATTCTTTATTTGAAATAAGGTCTCACTAAGTTGCGGAGAACCTCACTAAGTAGCTGAGGCTGGCCGAGAACCCAGATCCTCTGATCTCAACCTCCCAAGTACTGGGATTACAAGCATGCACAACCATACTTGGCCTATTTTATTTTGAAACAGGGTCTCTAGGTTGATGGGCATCTCACTATTTGCTGAGGCTGTCCTCGAACCTGAGATCCTCCTATCTCAGTTTCCCAAGTATTGGGATTATAGGTGTGTGCCACCACACCCGGCACTTTTTCTTGTGTGTGTGTGTGTGTGTGTGTGTGTGTGTGTGTGTGTGTGTGTTTTACTGGAAATTGAACCCAGAGTCATTCTATCTCCAAGTGACACCTCCAGATTGATTTTATTTCTTATTTGGAAACAAGGTCGCACTAGGTTGCTAAGCCTCACTAAATTACCCAGGTTGTCCTTGAACTTACAATCCTCCTGTCTCAGCCTCCCAAGTACTAGGATCATAGGCATGAGTTACTATACCTGGCTTTATCTATTAATATGAAACAGATTCTCACTAAGTTGCAGAGAGCCTTGCTAAGTTGCTGAGGCTGGCTTTGAACCTGCGATCCTCCTGTCTCAGCCTCTCAAGTACTGTTGTTAGCTTTTGATGGCAGTTCTGAATTCTATGTAAGCTCTTCGTAACATAAATCTCTAGCAAACTTTGCAAATACTGATTTGTAGTTTGAAATATTATGATGAGCATTAATTTTTGATGTTTTGCCTTAAATTTATATAGTAAATATGTATATTTCATTTTACCTCCAGCTTGGTATGTTTGAAGCTCATTTATCTCACCTCATCTCACTTTGTGAACTAGGTTTCAAGATGACTTCAGTTTCTCTTATTGAGATGTTTGTAACTATGATGATATTTGATTGGTCATAGAGTCAGTGCAAGTACCTCTAAAGTATACTCTGAAATATATTTACCTATAATGCTTTTTGTTTTAATACTTTAGGCTCTTATTCTAAGTATGGCGGTGCCCACTATAATAGGTCTCAGTTTATGGAAAGAGGTAAGAAAATCTAATTTTTGTATTACTAAAATGTACTTTATCTGCAAGGTAATAATAAATTTCTAAGCCGGGCGTGGTGGCGCATGCTTGTAATCCCCGCATTTGGGAGGCTGAGACCGGAGGATCCGGGTTCGAGGCCAGCCTCAGCTACCTAGTGAGGCACTCTGCAACTTAGTGAGACCCTGTTTCAAAATAAAGAATAAAAAATAGGGCTGGGGAGCTGGGCGTGGTGGCGCACGCTTGTAATCCCAGCATTCGGGAGGCTGATACTGGAGGATCCGGGTTCGCGGCCAACCTCAGCTACCTAGTGAGGCACTCCGCAATTTAGTGAGACTCGGTTTCAAAAATAAAGAATAAAAATTAGGGCTGGGGGTCTAGCTCAGAGGTAGAATGCCCCTGAGTTCAATCCCCAGTACCGCAAAAAAAAATAGGACTGGGGATAGAGCTCGGAGGTAGGATGCCCCTGAGTTCAATCCCCAGTACCGCAAAAATAAATAAATAAATAAATAAGCCCGGCGTGGTGGCGCACGCTTGTAATCCCAGCATTTGGGAGGCTGAGACCGGAGGATCCGGGTTCAAGGCCAGCCTCAGCTACATCGTGAGGCCCTCCGCAACTTAGTGAGACCTTGTTTTAAAATAAAGAATAAAAACTAGGGCTGGGGGTATAGCTCGGAGGTAGAATGCCCCTGAATTCAATCCCAGTACCACAAAAAAAAAATTAATTAATTAATTAATTAATATATGTTTGTAGGAAGCCTATATTAAGATACTATTCTAACAAAGCATGCTATTATTATTATTTTTTTAATGGTACATTCTACCTCTGAGCTACACTCCCAGTCCTATTTTTTTTTTTGTCTTTTTGGCACTGGGGATCGAACTCAGGGCATTGCGCTTGCGAAGTGAGCACTTTGCCACTGAGCTACATCCCAGCCCTTATTCTTTATTTTGAAACAGGGTCTCACTAAGTTGTGAAGGGCCTCACAAGTTGCTGAGGCTGTCCTTGAACCTGCGATCCTCCTGTCTCAGCCTCCCAAGTACTGGGATTACAAGCGTGCGCCATCACTCTCAGGTACCATGCTATTCTTAGTAATGCCTCATTTTTTAAAAAATCATGGTAGAGAAGCTGGGCGTAGTGGCGTAGTGGCGCACACCTATAATGCCAGTACTTGGAAGGCTGAGACAGGAAGATCACAGGTTCGAGGACAGCCTCAGCAAGTAGTGAGACCCTGTTTCCAAATAAGAAATGAAATTGGAGTGGGGTGTAGCTCGAAGGTAGACTGCCCCTGTGTTCAATCCCCAGTACCACAAAAAACAAAACAAAAAAAAAGTCAAGATAGAAAAACCAAAACATTTTTGGAATGTCATCTGATACAGTTTTCTGTAGTCTAATACCATTGTGAGTTCAGTTTATAATTTGAAAAGATGTGGCTGAATAAATATGTCTTAATATTTAAAATTTTTGCGGTACTGGGGATTGAACTCAGGGGCATTCTACCTCCAAGCTATACCCCCAGTCCTATTTTTTATTCTTTATTTTGAAACAGGGTCTCACTAAGTTGCAGAGTGCCTCACCAAGTAGCTGAGGCTAGCCTTGAACCTGGATCCTCTGGTATCAGCCTCCCAAATGCTGGGACCACACCCAGCTTATTTAAAATACTTTGATAACTCTAAAATTTTTTTTTTCTTTGCAGTACTGGGAATTGAACTCAGGGGCATTCTACCTCCAAGCTATACCCCCAGCCCTATTTTTTATTCTTTATTTTGAAACAGGGTCTCACTAAGTTGCGGAGGGCCTCACTAGGTAGCTGAGGCTGGCTGCAAACCGGGATCTTCCAGTCTCAGCCTCCCAAATGCTGGAATCACAAGCATGGGCCACCACACCCTGTACTCTAAAATTTTAATATCTCTAAAATTGTATAAGTTCTTTAATTTATAGTGTAACATGAAGCTGATTGCCAATAAACCTGCCAGTTATTTTACCTGAAATTTGTTTAGTTATTTAGTATGTGTGTGCATGGAAGATATAACTGATGATTAATTGCTTGGTAATGACAATTTACTTTCTTAGTCCATTCAGTGAATTAACCATAAAATATATTGTTTGGATCAAAAAGAATAAGGAGGTCACTGAAAGAAAGCTAAGAGATCCATAACATTTTTTGTCCTTAAAAACAGTATTGTAAGCCGGGCATGGTGGCGCACGCTTGTAATCCCAGCATTTGGGAGGCTGAGACTTGGAGGATCCAGGTTCGCGGCCAGCCTCAGCTACCTAGTGAGTCATTCCACAACTTAGTGAGACTCGGTTTCAAAATAAAGAATTAAAAAATAGGGCTGGGGGTATAGCTTGACGGTAGGACGCCCCTAAGTTCAATCTCCAGTACTGCAAAAAAAAAAAAAAAAGAAAGAAAACAGTATTGTAGTATTATTTGCCTTAAGTTACTCTTTCAGTCTTTTGAAATACTTTTAAAACAATTTTAAACTTTCTAGTCACTTACACACACCTTTGGGGGATTTGTTTTGCATTTTAGTTTTTTCCAAGATTAAAGACAGAATTAATGGAACTACAGGAATTCTATGACCCAGATACAGTGGAACTTATGACCTGGATAAAGTAAGTATTGAACTTCCCAACTGTTGTTCAGCTATTAACTAATCATTGCATGCTATAGAATAGATTCAGGAGAAATTAATACTTTTCTGAATTCTCATAAAACTCATAATTTTATTCTGTGATTTTATAGAGATATTTAGATTTGATTGTCTTTGTAGTTCTAATTTTCTTTTTTTTTTTTTTTTTTGCGGTACTGGGGATTGAACTCAGGGGCATTCTACCTCTGAGCTACACCCCTAGCCCTATTTTTTATTCCTTTATTTTGAAACCGAGTCTCACTAAGTTGCGGATTGCCTCACTAGGTAGCTGAGGCTGGCCTCAAACCCGGATCATCCGGTCTCAGCCTCCCGAATGCTGGGATTACAAGCGTGCGCCACCACGCCCGGCCTGTAGTTCTAATTTTCTAATGAAACTCACCTCCATGGGTTTGAAAATACAACATCAATAAATATGAGAGTAGATATTCCCAGCATCAAACACCTGGAAAACTGGAATAAAAAGATATCCTTTTATTTAGATAGTGAAAAAGATGCTTCTTTTGCTGTGGGTTAAAGGTCAATGGACAATAGATTGCTGATCTTGGTAACCAAGGGGTTTAGACTTTAGTGTCTAAGAACGATAGTGGATGTGATCTTGAACTTCTGGAACCAGAAAATTGGAATTGAGACCTCCCTTCCCCCCACAACACACATACATATAATTTACAGACTCTGAAAAGGCCACACTGTCAATGAAAGGATCTAATAATAAAATATCCACCAAGTGGTAGAAAAAGATGGTAAGAAAGCATCTCCTTGGCTTCAGCTCTTGGTCAAAAAAATTGCCCCTCTGAATTTGTAATACTAGATCTAAATTCACATGAGTTTGTGGTTTGTAATTATACTTGTCTAATCCAGGAAATCCCAAATCAAGAAACTGGCATAAGCCGGGCGTGGTGGCACACGCTTGTAATCCCAGCATTTGGGAGGCTGAGACCGGATGATCCGGGTTCGAGGCTAGCCTCAGCTACCTAGTGAGGCACTCTGCAACTTAGTGAGACCCTGTTTCCAAATAAAGAATAAAAAATAGGGCTGGGGGTATAGCTCGGAGATAGAATGCCCTTGAGTTCAATCCCCAGTACTGCAAAAAAAAAAAAAGAAAGAAAGAAATTGGCATAAAAAGTGGTCCTGGATTTGTCTGGGAGATATCAGGCTACATAGGATCTCATGAAGGTACACTCTAAAATTACAAAACACATGAGTAAACAATTCAACACAATAAGTAGCAGCTATTATTTGCAATAAACTGCAGAATTAGACCTCTACCAATTTCTTTCTTTTTTTTTTTTTTGAGTTACCCCCCCATCCCGATTTTACTTCTTATTTGGGAATAGGGTCTCACTAGGTTGATGAGAGTCTCACTACTTGCTGAGTTTGTCCTCAAACCTGCAATCCTCCTGACTCAGCCTCTCAAATAGAGGAATTACAGGCATGTGCCACCACGCCTGGTTGTCTCCTACCAATTTTTTTTTTTTTTTTGGTACTGGGGATTGAACCCAGGCTCATTCTATCTCTGAGCTAAACCCCCGGTCCTAATTTTTATTCTTTATTTTGAAACAGGGTCTCACTAAGTTGTGGAGGTCCTCACCAAATAGCTGAGGCTGGCCACGAACCCAGATCCTCCCGTTTCAGCCTCCCAAGTACTAGGATTACAAGCATGCGCCACCATACCCGGCTTGTCCTACACCAATTTCTAGTAATAAAATTTGTGTTGTTTCACTTTTGCTGCCTAACAGACTGACAAAACTTGGTGGTTTATAAGCTCTGACTGCACAGCCTTATGTCATTAACAAAAAAGGGAGTTATGTGTGTGACTTACCACAGTATTTTCAAAAACATAGCAAAGGCCTCAACAACTGGACATTTGGACATTTATCTTTGGTCCAGTTGTTCTTGTCTGCTCCTGCACTACCGAGTGCCCCCTGAGCAGTGGCTAGGTGCCATCTCTTTATTTCCAGAACTTGGCACTATTCCTAGAACATAGGTGGGTGTTGAATGTTGAACATGGAGTGAATAAATGAATGAAGGGAGGGCTGAGGTTGTAGTTCAGTGACAGAGTACTTGCCTACCATGCCTGAGGCCCTAGTGAATGCCCAGCACCACAAAAGAAAGTAAGTAAATAAAGGCACAGGAGGAGCCCTTTGAGACCTGTTTGTAGGTTTCTCACCTCATAAGTGACTCTGCTCTGGCAGATCAGCAATCTATGGCCCACTGACCTTCAATCCACAGCAAAAGAAGCATCCTTTTCACTATCTAAATATAAGGATATATCGCTTCTCGGCCTTTTGGCTAAGATTAAGTGTAAATAAAAGGATATCTTTTTTTTTTTTTTTTTTTTTTTTTTTTTTTTTTGCGGTACTGGGGATTGAACTCAGGGGCATTCTACCTCCGAGCTATACCCTCAGCCCTATTTTTTATTCTTTATTTTGAAACCGAGTCTCACTAAGTTGCGGAGCGCCTCACTAGGTAGCTGAGACTGGCCGCGAATCCAGATC
>PVLC010017270.1:22849-34116 GCA_004027655.1 Graphiurus murinus
CGCCACCACGCCCGGCTAAAGGATATCTTTTTTATTACACCTTTCCAGGTGTGTTATCTGGAGACAGACATGGGTGAAAATAGGGAAGGAGCAGGAGAATAAATGGATCTGCAAGGAATTGAGTTGTAGTATTTTTTTTTTTTTTTTTTTTTTTTTTTGCGGTACTGGGGATTGAACCCAGGGGCATTCTACCTCCGAGCTATACCCCCAACCCTATTTTTTATTCTTTATTTTGAAACCGAGTCTCACCAAGTTGCGGAGTGCCTCACTAGGTAGCTGAGGCTGGCCGCGAACCCGGATCCTCTGGTTTCAGCCTCCTGAATGCTGGGATTACAAGCGTGCGCCACCACGCCCGGCTGTAGTATTTAATATTTGCAAAAGATACTTTTTTTTTGAGGTAATGGGGATTGAACCCAGAGGCATTCTACCTCAGCTCTACTCCCAGCCCTATTTTAGATTTTATTTTGAATCAGGGTCTTACTAAGTTGTGGAAGGCCTCCCCAAGTTGCTGAGGCTGGCCACGAACCTATGATCCTCCTGTCTCAGCCTCCCAAGTACTGGGATTACAGGTATGCACCACTACACCCGGCTGAAATTGTTATCACTGCCCATTTATTCCTTTTGTTGTGTGTGTGATTCTAGGGGTTGAACCCAGGGGCATTTTCTCTGAGCTACACACCTCTTTTTTTTTTTTTCCCCTGGTGTTGGGGATAGAACCCAGGGGCATTCTACCTTCGAGCTACACTCCAGCCCTAATTTTAATTCTTTATTTTGAAACAGGGTCTCACTAAGTAGCTGAGGCTGGCTTTGAACCTGGGATCCTCCTGTCTCAGTCTCCCAAGTACTGGGATTACAAGCGTGCGCCACCATGCCTGGCTTATTCTGCATTATTTTTAATGGCATTATGCTACCAGCCATAAATGTTTGTTTACTGTCTCCCCCACTCCCTCTTTTTTTAAAAAAATGTCTGTATCTTCAGTACTCAAAACAGTGTTAGGCACATAATAGGAACTTGGGTTTAAAAATATGAATCCAGAAATGAAATGAAACAAAAACTGACATTGAAACTTAAGTGTGTTATACATTATAAGTTACCTGTTATTTCAAAATCAATATAAATCAGTGATTTTAATTGTATACTTGCCTTTTCACTGTGTAAATCTTTTGGTTCTTTGCAGAAGGCAAGCTCCAATTGCAGCTGTGTTTGCAGGGAGTCCACAGTTAATGGGCGCAATTAAATTATGCACTGGATGGATGGTGACAAGCTTGCCGCTTTATAATGATGATGATCTTATCAAGAGAAATGAAAATGTAAGATATTTTAAATGTCCTTTAGGTCTCTTACAGCACTCTGTATTTTAGTACTGTAGTGATGCATATGTTCTGGGGACAATCAAAAATTTTAGAAGAGTTATTAGCTTTAGCTTTTAAATGCTGTATAACATATTTAACTAAGAGGAAACTAAAAATTAAAGTATTCTTTGATTTACTTATTTATTTATGGCATTGGGGATTGAACCCAGAGGCATTCTGCCTCCAAGCTATACCCCCCATCCTACTTTATTTTATTTTTTTATTTTGAAACAGGGTCTCACTAAGTTGCAGAGGTCTCATTAAGTAGCTGAGGCTGGCCCATGAACCTGTGATCCTCCTGTGTCAGCCTCCCAAGTACTGGGATTTCAAACATATGCCATCATGCATAGCAGTATGAGTATATTTGTAGGAAAACATTTAATTTCTCCCATAGTATCAAGGGAACTAATGTATAATATTTTAGAAAGGAAAATTTTCCTTTGAAAATATCATTGTTTTCTTTTCTTTTTTTTTTTTTTTTTTTTTTTTTTTTTTTTTTTTTTGGTGGTATTAGAGATTGAATTCAGAGGCATTCTACCTCCGAGCTATACTCCCAGCCCTATTTTTTATTCTTTATTTGGAAACAGGGTCTCACTAAGTTGCGGAGTGCCTCACTAGGTAGATGAGGCTGGCCTCGAACCCAGATCCTCTGGTCTCAGCCTCCCAAATGCTGGGATTACAAGCGTGCGCCACCATGCCCGGCTTGAAAATATCATTGTTTTCTGATATGGTAGTCAAGCTTATTGCAACAAAGTTAGAAAGTTTGTTATTTATTAGAAATAAAAAAGCATATGAAAGTGCACTTAAACTTTTTATTAATTACTTATTATCTAGATTTTAAATAGATAATACAGAAAAAAAAAAGAAATTTTCATTGTTCTCTGAGATTTTTTTTTTTTTTTTTTTTTTGCGGTACCGGGGATTGAACTCAGGGGCATTCTACCTCCGAGCTATACCCCCAGCCCTATTTTTTATTCTTTATTTTGAAACCAAAACCGAGTCTCACTAAGTTGCGGAGTGCCTCACTAGGTAGCTGAGGCTGGCCGCGAACCCGGATCCTCTGGTCTCAGCCTCCCGAATGCTGGGATTACAAGCGTGCGCCACCATGCCCGGCTCTCTATCAGTGTCTTGATACACTTTATTTTTACAAGCTAATTTTTGTGTGTGGTACTAGAGATAGAATCTAGGGGCATTCTACCTCTAGGCCGTATCCTCACCCCTTTTTGTTTTGGTACTGGTGATTGAACGCAGGAGCATTCTACCTCCAAGCTATACCTCCAGCCTTATTTTTTATTTTTATTTGGAAACAGAGCCTCACTAGGTTACTAAGAGTCTCACTACTTGCTGAGGCACTCCTTGAACCTGTGAACCTACTGTTTGAGCCTTCCAAGTACTAGGATTACAAGCGTGAACCACCACAACTGGTTTCCCCAGCCTTTTAAAATTTTTATTTTATTTATTTATTTATTTATTTTTGCGGTACTGGGGATTGAACTCAGGGGCATTCTACCTCCGAGCTATACCCCCAGCCCTATTTTTTATTCTTTATTTTGAAACCGGGTCTCACTAAGTTGCAGAGTGCCTCACTAGGTAGCTGAGGCTGGCCGCGAACCCAAATCCTCCAGTCTCAGCCTCCTGAATGCTGGGATTACAGGCGTGCGCCACCACACCCGGCACGGCTAGCCTTTTTTTATTTTTTGTTTTGAAACAGGGTTTATCTAGGTTGCTCAGAGTCTAAGTTGCTGAGGCTGGTATAGAACCTGTGGTTCTCCTGTCTCAGCCTCCCTCCCAAGTAATGGGATTATAGGTGTGTGTCACCATGCCTGGCTCCCAATATTCTTTTTTTCAGTTTGAAAAAATTTTATGTCATTATTAAATATTCAGACTCCTAGCCGGGCATGGTGGCGCACGCTTGTAATCGCAGCATTTGGGAGGCTGAGACTGGAGGATCCGGGTTCGCGGCCAGCCTCAGCTACCTAGTGAGGCACTCCGCAACTTAGTGAGACCCTGTTTCCAAATAAAGAATAAAAAATAGGGCTGGGGGTGTAGCTCGGAGGTAGAATGCCCCTGAGTTCAATCCCCAGTCCCACAAAAAAAAAAAAAAAATTCAGACTCCTAAATCGGGCATGGTGTCACACGCTTGATTTCAAAATAAAGAATACAAAATAGGACTGGGGGCGTATCCCGGAGGTAGAATACCCCTGAGTTCAATCCCTAGTACTGCAAAAAAAAAAAAAAAAAAAATAGGGCTGGGACTCTAGCTCAGAGGTAGAATGCCCCTAGGTTCAATCCCCAGTACCAGGAAAATAAATAAATAAATAAAAATAAGAGTTAGTTATTATGTTTCATTACATACTATTAAGCTGTAGTTATCTATACATGCATATACATGTACATGTAGTACAAAGAGGAGTTCAAATGCAGGAGCTATCAGTTCTGCCTACAGAAATCTAAGAAGTCAGCCGGGCGTGGTGGCGCACGCTTGTAATCCCAGCATTAGAGAGGCTGAGACTGGAGGATCCGGGTTCGAGGCCAGCTTCAGGTTCCTAGTGAGGCACTCCACAACTTAGTGAGATCCGGTTTCAAAATAAAGAATAAAAAATAGGGCTGGAGGTTTGGCTCGGAGGTAGAATGCCCCTGAGTTCAATCCCTAGTACCGTAAAAAAAAAAAAAAGAAATCTAAGAAGTCACCAGAAAGGTCATTCCCCTTAATGTAGGCCTTGAAGGTGATAGGATTCCAGGCTGAAAAAATAACATAAACTAAGGAATTTTTATGACCATGGAACTAGAAAATAAAATGAGGCTAAATTCTGAAGGACCTGCAGTGTCATGCTGAAGAATTTAAATTTAGACTTATCCTTGAATTAATTGGGAGACATCAAAGACCTTTATTTTTATTTAATTTAATTTTTTTGTAGTACTAGGGATTCAACCCAGGGGCATTCTACCTCCGAGCTACACCCCCAGCCCTATTTTTACTTTGCCAGGTCTCCCTAGGTTGATAAGAATCTCACTAAAGCTGTTCTTGATCCTGCGATCCTCCTGTCTCAGCCTCCCAAGTACTGGGATTACAAGTGTGCACCACCACGTCCAGCTCAGAGACCATTAATACCCTTGCCAGTGGAATGATTAGATCTGTTTTAGAGAGTAAATTATGATCACAGCAGAGAACAGATTGAAGCAGTCGGGAGAGATCAGAGATAGGGAAAATTACCTTCAGGCATTTGCCTGAGAGACAAGAGCCATCTCTGATTAGTATTTGCTATCCTTCAAAGAGATAGAGTGGCACCAGACGTGGTGGCACACACTTGTAATCCCAGTATTTGAGAGGCATAGACAGGAGGATCATAGGTTCCTGGCCAGCCTCAGCAACCTAGTGAGGCCCTGTGCTACTTAGTGTTTAATTCAGAGGTAAAGGGCCCCTGGGTTCAATCCCCAGTACCACAAAAAAGGAAAAATTAAAAAAAAAGATAGAGTTTAGAGTTGCTTAGGCAGAATATAGACAGCATATTTCTGAACTTTATTTTTTGTGGGCTTAACCAACTATTACTTTGTTTTGGTTTTTCTCAGTACTGGAGATTGAACCTAGGGGCATTCTACCTCTGAGCCACACTCCAAGCTCTATTTTCTTAATTTTGAAACAAGGTCTAGCTTAAGTTGCTGAGGGCCTCGCTGAGTTGCTGAGGGTATCCTCAAACCTGAGATACTCCTGTCTCAACCTCCCAAGTACTGGGATTACAAACATGTGACGCCACGCCCAGCTGAATATGAGCGTCATGTAATCCCCACTAAATTGCTGGGATTGCAGATGTGTGCCACTACAGCCAGCTGAATATGAGCTTCTTGAGGGCAGAAATCAAGACTTAATAAATATCTTTATTTTCCAAACATAGTACTCAGTACTAAGAGTACAGTAGATACTCAATGTATAGTTTTGGTTAACTGAAGCTTTCAATCTTTCAGTCTTAAAATTGGTTTAATTTATATTCTTTCAGGTTTATCAGATCTATTCAAAGCGATCTGCTGAAGATATTTATAAAATACTGACATCTTATAAAGCTAACTATCTAATTGTAGAAGATGCTATCTGCAATGAGGTTGGAACCATAAGAGGCTGTAGGGTTAAAGATTTATTAGATGTTGCAAATGGCCATGTAAGTAACTGGAAAGTTTTTTATCCATATATGTGTGTGTGTATGTTACTGGGATACTGGGGATTAAACCCAGGGACATTTCACCTCTGAGCCACCTCCAAACCTTTATTTATTTATTTATTTTTGCAGTACTGGGGATTGAACCCAGAGGCATTCTATCTCTGAGCTACACCCCCAGACGTATTTTGTATTTTTTATTTTTGAAACAGGGTCTCACTAAGTTGTGAAAGGCCTCACTAAGTAGCTGAGACTGGCCACTAACCTGCGATCCCCCAGTCTCAGCCTCCCAAGCACTGGATTACAAGTGTGTGCCAACACACTCGACTTTTTTTTTGTGCGGTACTGGGGATTGAACTCAGGGGCATTCTACCTCCGAGCTATACCCCCAGCCCTATTTTTTACTTTATTTTGAAACCGGATCTCACTAAGTTGCAGAGGGCCTCACTAGGTAGCTGAGGCTGGCCGCGAACCTGGATCCTCCGGTCTCAGCCTCCCGAATGCTGGGATTACAAGCGTGCACCACCATGCCGAGCCCTTTTTTTTTTTTTTTTTTTTTTTTTTTAAATAGGTCCTCACTAAATTGCTGAGGCCAGTCTTAAACCTGTGATTACAGGCCTGTACCATCACGCCCGGCTTTACATTGTCATATTCTTACATTGAATAATTTTGTGTAATTTGATTTATCTCTAAAAATGCTTACTAATTGACACAAGGCTTTGTAACAAATTCTTGTTATCCACAAAATGTATGTGTTCAGAGCCACTTTAGTTGTTAGGATTTAGTAAGATCTTAATTTTTGCATCAGTTTCTCTCTCTCTCTCATTGGCATTGAGCCCAGGGGCATTCTGTCTCCAAGCTACACAGCAAGCCCTATTTTATTTTTTATTTGGAAACAGGGTCTCACTAAGTTGCAGAGGTCCTTACTAAATAGCTGAGGCTGTTCTCGAACCCAGATCCTCTGGTCTCAGCCTCCCAAGTACTGGGATGCGCGACCACACCCAGCTTCTTTTTTTTTTTTCTTGCAGTACTAGGGGATTGAACTCAGGGGCATTCTACCTCCGAGCTATACCCCCAGCCCTATTTTTTATTCTTTATTTTGAAACAGGGTCTCACTAAGTTGCGGAGTGCCTCACTAGGTAACTGAGGCTGGCCTCGAACCTGGATCCTCCGGTCTCAGCCTCCCAAATGCTGGGATTACAAGCGTGCGCCACCACGCCTGGCTCGCTTCTTTTTTTTAAACAACGTCTCAGCTGGGCGTGGTGGCGCACGCTTGTAATGTCAGCATTTGGGAGGCTTGAGACCGGAGGATCCGGGTTCTCGGCCAGCCTTAGCTATCTAGTGAGGCACTCCGCAACTTAGTGAGACCTGGTTTCAAAATAAAGAATAAAAAATAGGGCTGGGGTTATAGCTCGGAGGTAGAATGCCCCTGAGTTCAATCCCCAGTACTGCAAAAAAAAAAAAAAAAAAAAAAAAGGAAAAAAAAAAAAATAAAATAAATAAGGTCTCTCTAGGTGGATGAGAATCTCATTACTTACTGAGGTTGTCCTGGAACCTGGTATCCTCCATCTCAGCCTCCCAAGAACAGGAATTATAGGCATGTACCACCACACCCAGTTTGTGTATACATTTAAACTAATCCATCCTTTTACTCTTTTTTTTTGTGTGTGTGGTACTGCGGATTGAACCTGGGGCATTCTACTTCTGAGCTACACTAACAGCTCTATTTTTTACTTTTTATTTTGAAACAGGGTCTCACTAGCTTGCAGAGGACCTCGCTAAGTAGATGAGGCTAGCCGAGAACCTGATGAGATCCTCCTTTCTCTGCCTCCCAAGTACTAGAATTACAAGCATTCACCACCTGGCATCCTTTTACTCTTTTTTTGTGTTTTGTTTTGTTTTTGTTTTTTTGTGGTACTGGGGATTGAACCCAGGGGCATTCTACCTCCGAGCTATACCCCCAGCCCTATTTTTTATTCTTTATTTTGAAACAGAGTCTCACTAAGTTGCAGAGTGCCTCACTAGGTAGCTGAGGCTGTCCGCGAACCTGGATCCTCCGGTCTCAGCCTCCCAAATGCTGGGATTACAAGCGTGCACCACCACGCCCAGCATCCTTTTACTCTTAAAGTTGGCTTTCTGACATCTTTCATAGACATTAGAATAATATTTAGTATTTTATTTTACAACCCCTTACAAGTGAGCTAAACTATCTTAGTGAACATCATTAGGTGAAAATATAAAGGTTTGCCCTGGGTAAGCCACACAAGCTTACTTGCTTACTAGGTAATTACAAGTCAGTTCTACTCAAGAAGAAGTTGAATATGTATTAGGAATATGTGTTCCTTTCTAAACCTTAGTATACTCTATGCTATACTTCTTCTGGAAGCGGTGCTAGGATTAAAAATCTTCAAAAAAATTGGAAATACTTGAAGCCAGGCATGGTGGTGCAAGCCTGTAATCCCAGTATTTGGAAAGCCGAGACAAGAGGATTGCAGGTTTGAGGCCAACCTCAGCAATTTAGCAAGACTGTCAGCAACTTAGTGAGACCTGTTTTCAAAATAAAAAATAAAGCAGGAGCTGGGCGTGGTGGCGCATGCTTGTAATCCCAGCATTTGGGAGGCTGAGACTGGACGATCCGGGTTCAGGGCCAACCTCAGCTACCTAGTAAGGCACTCCGCAACTTAGTGAGACCCTGTTTCAAAATAAAGAATAAAATATAGGGCTGGGGATATAGCTCGGAGGTAGAATGCCCCTAGGTTCAGGCTCCAGTACAAAAAAAAAACAAGGAAACACTTTACTGGTTTCTCAACCTGATAGAAAGTTCGGAAGTTTAATGGACATGGCTACTCACCTATGAAGAGGCTTATGTTTGCTAACTGTATGAGGAGTTTTATAGTCCATGTCTAGCAAAATTTTTTCCATGTAAATACAGTCACTTCTACATGAATTGCATTTCTCCTGTATGTTTAGTAAGCTTTTTAATATTGTACTTCTTATCTTTGATAGGTGGTTTGTGAAGAAGGTGACAAGTTAACCCACTCAAAATACGGACGATTTTGTCACGAGGTCAAAATTAACTATTCTCCATACGTGAATTATTTCACTAGAGTATACTGGAACAGATCTTATTTTGTATATAAAATCAACACTGTGATATCCTTCCAATCTTGAAAAATAACAGAGCCTTCATTTCAAAAGCTTGCAATACCTGAAGTAAAATGAGATTTTCTTCTGCCCACGTGGTGTCTGTTGCAGGTCACAGTGTGGACATCTGAAATGCAACTGCTCCTTTTCCTCCTGCTGTTAACTGGGACCTGGGTTTTGCAGAAAATTAGAAGATCAAGCCTCACTGTCCTTTAGTAGAATGTCAAATCTAACACTCTGTGATGTTCCAACAGGTTCCTTCCTTACTGTTGCCATGGTCTATAAAGATTTTACCTGTTTCAGTGTTTCCCCATAAATCATCTTTGTATCATAATATTGATCTTGAATTTGAATATGTTCAAGGTCAGTATATATCTCAAAAGTAATACTTAATAAATACTTCATGTAATATAATCACATAATAGAAGGAAAAATTATTTTTCAAATGATTTTCTGAAGATATTTAATGGTTTATAACATAACCTTTATAATGAAAAATTAATTTAAATGTTAGTTGATTTGTGACATTTAAATTAAAATGGAAGTTATATAAAGGAAAGTGATTTTTAAGGATATATATCAGAATATATCCAGAATTTCTATACTTTCGTCATCCACTACTATTTTTTTTTTTTTTTTTGTGGTACTGGGGATTGAACTCAGGGGCATTCTACCTCTGAGCTACACCCCCAGCCCTAATTTTTATTCTTTATTTTGAAACCGAGTCTCACTAAGTTGCGGAGTGCCTCACTAGGTAGCTGAGGCTGGCCACAAACCCGGATCATCCGGTCTCAGCCTCCTGAATGCTGGGATTACAAGTGTGCGCCACCACACCCGGCTTCCGCTACTTATTATAAAGAGCACTTTCTTAGTAATACATAGGGCATGTTACTGCATTTTACTATTTCATGACTGTCTATTAAGTGATTATCGTTGTTCACTTATGCCGATTAATTTGATAGCAATCTAATCATGATAAAACAATAACTCTTGTTACATAATATATACTTAAATGGACATTTAAATGAATGTTCAGAATTTTCAATATGAATATAGGATACACAGCCGAGCGTGGTGGTGCACGCTTGTAATCCCAGCTTTTGGGAGTTCTTGGCCAGCCTCAGCTACCTAGGGAGGCACTACATAACTTAGACCCTGTTTCAAAATAATGAATAAAAAATAGGGCTGGGGGTGTAGCTCGGAGGTAGAATCCCTCTGAGTTCAATCCCCAGTACCACAAAAAAAAAAAAAAAAAATAGGGCTGGGGGCATAGCTCGGAAGTCGAATGCCCCTGAGTTCAATCCCCAGTACCTCAAAAAAAAAAAAGAGAGATTCAGGATAGATGTAGCCTATAAATATATCATTTTAATAAGATGAGGTGCATGTTTAGTTTTACCTTATATACCTGTTCAATGAATAGGTTTCTAAACTTTTCACTTGTTAGAGTACTATAAAAATTGAATTTTCAGAACTCTAAATTGGGTGTGGTGGTGCATGCTTGTAATCCCAGTACTTGGGAGGCTGAGACAGGAGGATCCAGGTTCGCGGCCAGCCTCAGCTACTTAGTGAGGCCCTCTGCAACTTAGTGAGACCCTGTTTCAAAATAAAGAATAAAATATAGGACTGGAGGCATAGCCTGGAGGTAGAATGCCCCTAGGTTCTATCCCCAGTACCATAAAAAAAAAAGAACGCTAAATCACCACATTAGGAGGGAATATCTTTCTATTGTCTTTGTTTTCTGTATATACATACACATATATATTTAAAACACATGTATTTTTAGAGTAACTAGAATGATTTGCTCTTCTGGAGCTTAAGCGTTGTTTGATGCTGGTGTCATATATCTGATGTGTTTACTTTCATTGATTTTCATTTCAATCTTATGTAATTGTTTTCACTATATTAAGATAGCTGTAGGCAGTGTACTTCAGATGGACTCTGTACATCTTAGCAGTGAGTCATTTATATCTAGTATCAAGCTTTATGAAAATAGTACCATAGTTACATATCCACATACACAGTGAATAGTCACATGATGGTACTTGTGATTAGAGCATGTAAAACAATGTAATTTAAAAGTTATTTTGTAAGCCAGGTGTGGTGGCGCACACTTATAATTCCAGCTCTTGGGAGGCTGAGACTGGAGGATACAGGTTCGCAACCAGCCTCAGCTACTTAGCGAGGCCCTCCGAAATGTAGTGAGACCCTGTTTCAAAATAAAGAATAAAAAATAGGGCTGGGGGTGTAGCTTGGAGGTAGAATGCTCCTGGGTTTAATCCCTAGTACCGCAAAAAAAAAAAAAAAAAGTTTTCTTGTAAGCTCGGCATGATGGCACACACTTGTACTCCCAGCAGTACTTGGAAGGCTGAGACAGGAGGATTGTACATTTGAGGACAGCCTTAGCAAATAGACTCTCATCAACCTAGTGAGATCCTGTTTCCAAATAAAAACAAAATGGGGCTGTGTTGTACCTCTCAGCAATAGAATGCCCCTGGGTTCAATCCCCAGTAAGAAAGAGAAAGACACACACACACACACACACACACACACACACACAGGCTTGCATATTTTGAAGGGAAATAGAATAACCTACTTTTTTTTTTTTTTCAGTACTGGGAA
>PVLC010017271.1:0-34055 GCA_004027655.1 Graphiurus murinus
TTTTCTCCCATTCTGTAGGCTGTCTCTTCACTCTGATGACTATTCCCTTTGCCATGCAGAAACTTTTCAGTATGAAATAATCCCATCTGTCTATTTCTGCTTTTGCTTCCCATGCTTTTAGGGTCTTGTCCAAAACCTTTTTGCCCATTCTAATGTCCTCAAGCCTGTTCCACATGCTTCTTCTAGTAGTTTTACCATCTCATGTCTTATATTTATGTCTTGAATCCATTTTGAGGCGATTTTTATAACTAGGAATAGATAGGAGTCTAGTTTTACTCTACTCCATGTGGATACCCAATTTCCCCACCACCATTTATTGAAAAGAATCTGTGCCTTCTCCCAAGTGAGTTCTTGGCACCTTTGTTGGAAATCAGTTGGTTATAGATGCATGGATTAAATTCTAGTTTTTCTATTATCTTCCACTGATCTATGTATGTCTATTTTTATGCCAGTACCAGGCTGTTCTGATTACAGCTTTGTGTAATGTCTTGTGGTTTGTTTTTTTTGCTCAAGAGTGCTTTGGGTTATTTGGGAGCTTTTGTGGTTCCATACAAATTTTAGGATTGTTTTTTCTACTTCTGTGAAAAATGACATGGATATTTTGACAGAAATTGTGCTGAATTTGTAGGCTGCTTTGAGTTTTGTGGACATTTTAGCAATATTGATTCTCCCAAGTCATGAACATAGAATGTATTTTGCATGTGCATGTGTACATGCTCATGTGTGTGCACGTGAGCACTTCAATTTCTTTCATGTTTTATAGTTTTGATTGCAGAGCTCTTTTGGCTCTTTGGTTAAATTTATTTCTAGAGGGTTTTTTTGGGCAGCTATTATTTTTTATTCCATTTCATATCACAACACTTTATTTAATGTATGTTGATTTTATATTTGCAACTTTCCTATATTCATTAGTTCTAATAGTTTCAGTGGAGCTTTGGGGGTTTTCTATATATGTCATCTCCAAAGAGTAATAATTTAACTTCTTTTTTGCCTATTTGGATGCCATTTCTTTCTTTTGCCTATCTTAAGCATCTTATAGGGCCAGGTCTTCTGCCCTGTTCTCTAGGATTGTGACTATATAATTCCATCTTCTCCAGGTCTGTAAGGTTTCTGCTCAGGCCTCTGTAGTTAGTCTATAGGGATTTTCCTTATATGTGACAGGATGTTTTTCTTTTGTTTTCAAAATTTTGTCTTGTGCTTTTGACTATTTGACTATAATATGCCTTAGAGAGGATCTTTTTGTTTGGATCTATTTCGAGTTCTTTGAGTTTTCTGGATCTGGATGTATCAATCCCAAGATTTGAAAAGTTTGCCAAAATTTTTTTTTTTTTTTTTTTTTTGCGGTACTGGGGTTGAACTCCGGGGCATTCTACCTCCAAGCTATACCCCCAGCCCTATTTTTTATTCCTTATTTTTTGAAACCGGGTCTTACTAAGTTGCGGAGTGCCTCACTTAGGTAGCTGAGGCTGGCCGCGAACCCGGATCCTCCGGTCTCAGCCTCCCGAATGCTGGGATTACAAGCATGCGCCACCACGCCCAGCTTGCCAAAATTATTTTGTTGAATAGACTTTCTATTCTTTTTCACTGCTCTTCTTCTTCTGGAACACTCATAATGTGAAAGTTTGTATGCATAATGGTGTCCAATATGTCTCAAAAGCTTTAAATTTTATTCTTTAAAGTTTTCCTTTTGTCTAACTGGGTTACTTCAAAAGAACTGACTTCAAGCAGAGAAATTCTTTCTTCTGCCTGATCTATTCATTCTGCTATTGAGGTTCTCAACTTTATTTCTAATTTTGCTTATTGATGTATTTTGCTCTAAGATTTGTTTGGTTCTTTTTTATTATCTCTATCTCTTTACTAAGTTTTTCATTCATACACTGAATTGTCTTCCTAATTTTGTTGAGTTTTTTGTAATCTCTTGTATCTTATTAAGTTTCAACTCCTCATTGATTCCCTTTCCTTTGGGGTCTGTTGCTAGAGAATTACTGTGTTCCTTTAGAAACATCATGTTACCTTGTTTTTTGATGCTTCTTGTGTTCGTACATTGATATTTGTTCATTTGGTGGATCAGTTGCCTCTACTAATTCATAGTGAAAGACTTCCTCCTGGTAATATGTCCTTAAGTGTGGACTGGATAGGCTGCATTGGTTTTGGTTCCAGGTGGCAGCCTTAGTGTAGTATGTAGCTTCTTTCAGCTATAATCAACATTGGCAATGTGCACAAGTTATCTTGGTTATGTGGGCTGCAGAGGTTGTGGAACTGAACAACTGAGTTACAACTCACTAAGGTGAGGTGGGTACGCTGGCAGTTCTGTATGCTGTGTGCACAGCTGCAGATGTGAGGCATCCATCAGTTTCCAGGCAGCAATCCTGCTAGGAGAGTGAGGTTCCTGTTAAGTGTCTGAGGGTCATAACACTGGACCACACTAGTGGGCCCAAACAGGGTCCCTGTCAGTTTCTGAGGGCTATGCAGGTGACTTTGCATGGCCTCTGGGGGACAATTTTCTCACAGTAGGCTGCTCAAATGCTTTCTGGGACCAAAAGTAGGTTGACAAGTCCACTGTCCGCTTACCATGTCCTCTCTGTGCCAAGTTTCTGAGAATTGACTGCTCAATCACTTCTCAGGGCTACAGGAGGACAGACAGGGCTTTCCAGCCATTTACTAGGGGCCTTAATGGGCCAAACTATTCTATATCTATCTTTTAAAAGTTGTTTGAACATGCCACCTTAAAAACTAAAGTTAGTTATTGTTGAAGTTTAGCTGTTGCTATGAGGAGGCTTGAGGGGTTTGTTTTCATTTTGATTGTTTATTATTTTAATAGAGTAAAAATTCTGTTTAAAATATCTATTACACAGGGTTGCAGGTAAAATAACATTGGCTTAAACCTTGAAATTTGAAAAACTCAATTCTCAGGCATCTCTCCTAAGTGAACACACATAAAAACTGCATGTCAGCCTGGCATGGTGTCGCACGCTTGTAATCCCAGCATTCAGGAGGCTGAGACCGGAGGATCCGGGTTTGCAGCCAGCCTCAGCTACCTAGTAAGGCATTCCGAAACTTAATGAGACTCAGTTTCAAAATAAAAGAATAAAAAATAGGGCTGGGGGTATAGCTCGGAGGTTAAAATGCCCCTGAGTTCAATCCCCAGTACCGCAAAAACAAAACAAAACAAACAAACAAAAACTGCATGTCTAGATTTTTAAATACTTAAGATTTTATATACTTAAAATTTTTAAGTAACTGCAACTGCTATATAATACTTCAGTTGGTTTCTGTCAGTTATACATTATTCTTCTCTCTAGCAAAGAGCAATCTCTGCTTCCATAACATCTTTCCTAATAAGACTAATGCAATTCACAAATTCTTCTAAGTTTCAAGTAATTAAGTGAAAATAACAAATGAATGGTATATCTGGTGAGAATGTTTATCAGGTTATGTATTAGGGAAGTGTGAAGGAGGAGAATACAGTTTTTCAAATTTGAATGAATATTGGGAGTTCTAACATAGGAAAAAGCAGATCATTCTTGGGCAAAAAACCAAATAGGAATAAAATTTGGAGGATGCTCAAATTTTGTAGGATTCCAAGAGTAGCTTCTGAAAGATGATGGTAACAGTGGAGGGCATGAAAAACCAGAGCAGGAAAAAGGTAAGGGAAATATAGCATATGATTTACTTGGCATAGTCCTGAACCAAATACAAGATCCAGACTCTGGATCTCAGCCAGGAATACAGGTGATACTCAGAGTTTCAAACAGCACACGAATTGGCTGAAGTCCACTAAGCAAAGAAGAGATGAGTAGATCAAGTCAAGAGGAACCTACGTACAGGAAGAAATTTAGTTCCTGGAAAACTTGCATAAGGTCACTTGGGTATAAGGTAGGAATTCCAATACACGAGATTAGAGCTAAATCACAGGGATCAGTTACATTAACAATACCCCTGTGGTCAATTAGCCATTAACCTGAAGCTTCTTATATTCTCCTATTGGTCTTATTGTTTGTGGTTAGGTTCAGCCTACAAGTGAGCAATCCGGTGAATTTTCATATGAGGAAAATGAGTGAGACTATTCTAGTTAACAAATTTAATTCACTTTCATCAAAAACTAGTCATCTAGCTGGGCATGGTGCCATATACCTATAATCCCAGTGCTTGGAAGGCTGAGACAGGAGGATCACAAGTTCGACACATCCTCAGCAACTTAGTGAGACTCTCATCAACCTAGCAAGACTCTGTTTCAAAATAAAAAGGACTGGGGATGTTGCTCAGAAGTAGAATGTTCCTTGGTTCAATTCCCAGTACCACAAAACAAAACAAAACAAATTAGTCATCTCCCTTCCCAATGATGAAGGCCTTCTGCAAATAATCCCTTCTCTAATATTAAATAGGGTAGTCTAAATTCCTCAAATGTAATGACTCAAACACAACAGAAGTAAGGAGTAAGTTCATTTTTCTCTTACATAAGGATCTAGAAAGAACATACCAGAACTAGGGTTTGAGGTAGGATCAGGCTTTGCTTCATGTAGTCATTTGGAGACCCAGGGTAATGATGGCTCTGCCATCATCAATCAAGGAATGGGAGAAAGGCATGGAAGAAGTTCAATGTGAGAAGTATTTATAGACTAGGACCAGAAGTGGTATAAATCACTTCTGTTCACATTCAATTGAAGAGAGTTTAGTCACTTGACAACACCTAAGTGCAAGGGATCCTAGAAAATAAAGAGCTAAGCATCATATCTTAACTATTATGAAGAGATGAGATCATGGTTAACAGTCTGCAGTCTCTGTTACTCCAACTCTGGGTGATAACATCAGGAACTCACAGAATATAATGGGTAAGGGAGAAAATTATTAGGGATGTATGTGTGCACATGCACGCATAAAAACGACTTAGACTAACATCTTAAACAATCAAAATCTGTAGGATTAAAAGCCTTGTGTATATTAACTTCGAGATTACTTTCATTAGTAACTTCTGTGATTCACTTTGGCTAACAGTTCCATACATTTTATCCCCTGCACACTGTGTCTCTATTCCAAAATATTAAGCATGCCACTATTAGCTTGAAATCTAATGCTGTTTTGCACTTGCACTATCTCTAGTTTTGTTTTTCCAAATTTGGCAAAATGCTTCTCTAACTCTTACCTTTCCACAAAACATTGCAGTAAAACTAAGAAAACATTTGGGTATATCTGATCTTCCACCCTTAAATATTGGGAGATGTCAAGTATAAACACATATTTTCTGGTTCTCTTTCACAGACCAATCCACATTATCTAGGGTAGGTTGAGCAGTAATTACCATTACTGTACTATAGTTTAATTATAAAAACTGAATTCAACCAACTGCAGGTAACAAGAGCATAATCTTCAAATGTTTGCTCCATAATTATAAAATGGAGTTATTCCTAAACTAAATTTGGTGACAGATTGCTATACTCAAAATATACAACAATGGTGGTGGTGGCACATGCCTGTAATGCCAGTTACTTGGGCGGCTGAGATAGGAGGATCACCGGTTCAAGGACAGCCTCAGTAAATAGTGAAACTCTCATCAATCTAGCCAGACCTTGTTTCAAAATAAAAATAAAATAGGGTTGGGGGAGTCACTCAGAAGTAGAATACCCCTAGGTTCAATCCCCAGTAAAATACACACACACACACACACACACACACACACACACACACACACACCAAAAAATAACTAAAAGTCTAAATTTAAAATCTAAGTAACAGAAATAAAATATAAAATTCCTTGAAAATACATACCTCCATATAGATTTAAGTTTTAAATTCTAACAATTTCATTTATTTCATTAGTACAGTAAGATTCACTTTGAAAATAAAATGTCAAATTTCAAAACAAAGAAACTACCACATTATGATTTTGACAAATGTTACCTATTAAATGTAATACAATTATAACTTACTTGGCTTCCCATGGGCATATTCTAACTAAGAAAATATGATAAAATAAAAATTTTATAGTACTATTTTTTACAGAATAGGAAAATACAGACAAGGTAAGTTTAAGGTAAGATATTGCTAATAATATTTTTAGATGTAGCAAATTTTGTTTTTGTTTTTGTTTTTTAATTTTAAATAGTTTTACTTTTTATTTTATTTTTTTTTAATTTTTATTGTAGTAATTGGTGCAATATAGCATACATCTTTGTTAAGTACAAATTGTTAACAACATATTTGCACACAATTCTCATTTGACCCCTTCCCCGATTCCCTCCCCATTCCCTCCCCCTCCCTCCCCCTAAGGTTCACTTCAATGAGTGACCTTGATATGATTGTGTAGGTACATCATGTGCTTTAGGGTGTCCCTCTGCCCCAAAGCATCCACTATAATTAAATCAACTTCTTTGCTTATCGAGGATCTCTCTTTTTCTAGATGTAGCAAATTTTGTTGCAGTATTAGAATTTTTTTTATATGAAAAGACATTGCAACACTCCTGTTGAAAACTACCCAAGCACAAACCTCAGAATTGGCACAAGTTATCTTGTCTGGAAGTGCGAGGTCACACAGTGGAAAGATAAAATCATAAAAATCTAAAAGCTAGATGAAAATTTCAATTTGCCTCTTCATACTTATCCTTCTAGGAAATTAAATGTTACACCTTCTAGAAAAATATTTTATGGTAACTACTTGACATTCTTTCCTTCCACATTTATTAAAAATGTTTAGCAAATCTTCTGTCTCTAGAAAGCTCTATCTTATGCAAAATACTGAAATATTGTGAGCTACATTCTAGGTAGGTCTTCAAATCTCAGATTTCTACTTGTAAAAATGGATAAACTTATGTGGAAATAAAAATTTCAAAAACTCCAGTAAAGTACCATACACACCATATTCATAAAAATAAGTAATGATCATTTTTAGACAACACATATCCTCTAAGTCATAATGATGAGCTAAGATGAGAAGCTTACAAAGTGGCAAAAATGAAAAAAGTTGCATTTTGTGTGTGTGTGTGTGTCTGTGTGTGTGTGTGTGTGTGTGTGAGAGAGAGGGGGGGGGGGGGAGAGGGAGACTGGGTATTGAATCCAGGGGCATTCTGTCCCTAAGTTACACCCCCAGCCCTCAGCCCTATTTTATTCTTTATTTGGAAACAGGGTCTTACTAAGTTACAGAGGGTCTCACAAGTTGCTGAAGCTGGCCGTGAACCTGCCATCCTCCTGTCTCAGCCTCCCAAGTGCTGGGATTACAGTGTGAGCCACTATGCCTAGCTAAAAGTTGCATTTTTAAAATTGTCTTTCAAGGCGGGCATGATGGTGCATGCTTGTAATCCCCAATACTTAGGAGGCTAAGATAGGAGGATCACAGGTTCAAGGCCAGCCTCAGCAACTTTTGAGGCCCTCCACAGCTTAGTGAGTTCCTATTTCAAAATAAAGAATAAAATTGGGCCAGGGATGTAGCTCAGAGGTAGAATGCCCCTGGGTTCAATCCCTAGTACCACAAAAATAAAAATAAAATAATCTCTCCAGAAAAAATTTCGGAGTGCCTCACTAGGTAGCTGAGGCTGGCCGCGAACCCGGATCCTCCGGTCTCAGCCTCCCGAATGCTGGGATTACAAGTGTGTGCCACCACGCCCGACTCACTACTAAATTTTAAAAATAAAGATTTTAAAATATATGCAATTTCACGTAAGAAGTTGAGCATTTGGTATTAGTTCTTTCCTTATGTTGGCAACTGTACCAACAATTTTATACAACAGCTAAGAGCAAATAATTTTTAAAATTTACATTTAAGAAGCTTATGGGAAGAGTCTTAAAGGACACATATGAGATTCTATTCCAGTAGCTAAAAAAGTTGTTCACGGGAACATTACATTTGACTTTCTCATATGGCTTCAGGCATATTTAAACGAGTCTAAGAAGATAAGAGAGTTAACACTTTTTTTTTAGCTTGCTGGGTGGTCGAAAGGTTAAACATTAAATTCCCAATATGGGAAAATCCCAAAGTACTTTAGGTAAAATGTTTTGATGCTTAGTAAGTGTTTCTATGTGTAAATACACACAGCTGAAGACAAGACAATAGTTATTTCTGGCCGGGCGTGATGGCACATGCTTGTAATCCCAGCATTTGAGAGGCTGAGACTGGAGGATCTGGGTTTGCAGCCAGCCTCAACGACTTCATGAGGCTCTCTGCAACTTAGTGAGACCCTGTTTCAAAATAAAGAATAAAAAAACTAGGGCTGGGGTGTAGCTCAGAGGTAGAATGCCCCCAGGTTCCATCCCCAGTACCGAAAAAAAAAATAGTTATTTCTGGCTGAAATGTAATTTTTTTAAAAGCTGCCAGACAAATCAACTGACTGATTTTTTAAGTCTCATCATAGTAATTTACGTTTATAATGTTCTTTACAAATTCATCAAGTACTTCTGAATGTATCATCTCAGTATTTGATAAGATGCAATAAATGAAAGTATTTTTTAAGGAGGCAGTGTAGTGTGGAGGTTTATCATTTAGAACTCATCTTTTCCTCTCTACTCAAGGACTTTGCTCCTATGACACCTACCTTGACATATAACCTCACTACTTTGTCCTCCTCTGTTGAATATTTCTCCTCAAGCATACATACCTTGTTATTTCTCCCACATTAGAAAAGCTCCTTGTCTTAATTCTCCATTGATCTAGCCTGCCATTTCTTTCCTACCCTTTATAGCAGGGCTACCAGAGAGAACTGTCTACATTTCCTGTCTTATTTCCTCTCCCTCTCTTTTGAACTTACTTCAGCAGGCTTTACCCCTCTATCGTCATTAAAACCCCCTGTCAATGTCTTCAATGACTTTCTTCTTGCTTAATTCAAAGGTCAGTTCTCAGTTTTAATCTTATAGAACTTAATACTACTGTTGGTAACTCTCTCTTCCTTGAAATATGTATTTTTTCTTTTCTCAGTGTTCTAGACTTCAGTTTCCTCCTACCACTGTAGCAGTTCCTTTTAAAATTTTTGCTGGTACTTCTCATCTGCACAGTGCCCTACAGCCAGAGTTTAGGCCTCCTCCTTTTCTTAAAAGCTACAATTATTCTTTTGATTATCTCATCTGGCCTCTACATATTGTAAATATATCAGAAAATCCAAAATCTGTATTTCTAACTTTCCATGATAATATGAATTCCATAAAGGCAGGAATTTTTGTTTACTTGGTACACTTCAGACTCTTCAGTGCCTACAAGAGCTTCTGCTTATAACAGTCTCTCAAATATTTGTTGAACAAATGTATCAGTAAATGTGGTTGGAAAGCTTACTATAATTGTTAAATATTTTCTTTAAAAATTAAAACATAACAGTAAGAGTAACAGGGCTAGGGTAGAGCACTTGCCTAGCATGGGTGAGGGCCTGAGTTCTGTCCCCAGCACCACATACACATACACACAGCCAACAACTATCTGGTATGAATGATGTAGTTGACTTCAGAAAAATGTGGGCGGAGAAAGCAATATAATAAAGCATACTCAATGATTTGTCTTTTAGGAATGGAAATTCTCTGATACTGATTTATCCTCAATTTTCAGATGTATGTACTAAAAACTTTAAATTTATGTCTAACCAATCAATTGATTGAAGACTAGAAATAGGATGTATCACTTTCAAACCTTTAGAGGAACAGAAATAAGACAGGTCAATTTGGCAGGGCGTGGTGATGCACATTTGTAATTCTAGTACTTGGGAGGCTAAGACAGGAGGATCACAGGTCCACAGCCAGCCTAAGCTACTTAGTGAGGCCTTCTGCAACCTAGTGAGATCCTGTTTCAAAACAGGGCTGTGGGTATAGCTTAGAGGTAGAATGCCCCTGGGTTCAAACCCCAGTACCACAGAAAAAAAAAAAAAGAAAAAAGCCAGTTTAATGTCAGGTGATAAAAAGAAAGAACACATGTTCATGTAATACAGCAAAAATAAATGCAAACATGTTCTCATGTTCTTGATCATAATAATTATGGCAGTATTAAACTCCCTTACTTAAAAAAAGCAATTCATGAGGGTATAGGTCAGTGGTGTTTGGCACGCACAGATCCTGGGTTTGATCCTCAGCACATGCGTGTACACATACACACACAAAGAATAACTCTCAAACTGTGTTTTTAAAAGCTAAAAAATGTTCCTTATGAGAACCATAGTTAAACATTACTGAAACTGAAAATATATAAAATTAAAGGTCAAAAGCATTGAATAAGACAATGAAAAACTCAGCAAGAAACTATACACATGAACCAAAGAGCTTAAAATAATGATTGAACAATTGTTAGAGAAATGCAATGAGAATTTAATCAATTCATAATCATGTCTGAGACTTCAATAGATTTGTATTAGAAAAGAATAGATCAAATAGAGAAAAAAGATCTGAGTGCAAGGTGATTTTTAACTTTGTTTTTAATAACCATAGATTTTATAAACTGATTATCAGTCTTCACAACAGTATCAATAAAATTAAAATGCAGAAATTATAACCATTTAATGAAACATTTATATAGTAGATTATGTGTGTATATTGTTCAGTGATACATCATTTATAAAATTATGAAAACCTGCATGGAAATAATCAAATTTAGAACAGAAAAATAGACAGATACAAATAAGCAATTTCTAGGAGAAAAACTCTAAATGAAAAATTCTCTACCTCCCTAGCAATCAGGGAAATGAAAATTAAACTGTAATAAGTCATTTTTCACACTCAAATGAGGAAAACAATCAAATTTGACAATATTAAATGAAAAAATACTGGGATCCCATTATGTACTGCATTTATATCTTAGTGCAATCACTTTGAAAAAGGATATGGTCATTTAAAAGGATATGTTAGATCTAGAGGTGGTATCATGGTAAGAATCTAAAGATACATAGTTGAGTTAAAAACAGCAAGTTATACAAAAATAGATTTTATAAGTTCATGTTTCCATATAAATATGGAAAGAGAGAGAATATAGAATTCTACATATATGTAAAATAAAATAAACTTTCAGTAGATTTGGAAAATTGCTATAGACCAAATTCAAATGGTGGTATGGTGGTGGTTTTGCAGAAGACCAAGACTAGTGAATTTCTCCTGTCATAAGGATACTCTAAGACTCAAGACAAGAAGCAGATTTCCTTCAGGTTCAAGGCAGTAGGATTTATTTTTGCAGACTGAGATTACTGAGGACTACCTAACTACAATATATAACCTACACACACAATGTTCTCATATGTGATATACATTCTTTTGTTTATTAAAATTCTTAAGCCACCGTGGTGGTACATGCTTGTAATCCCAGTACTTGGGAGATTGAGACAGGAGGATCCCAGGTTCAAGGCCAGCCTCAGCAATTTAGTGAGGCCCTGAGTAACTCAGTGAGACCCTCTTTCCAAATAAAAGAGTAAAATAGGGCTGGGGATATAGATGGAGGTAGAACACACTGGGTTCATCCCCAGTACCACACACACAACAACATATATATACACATACACATAAGAATGAAATATATATATATAAAATTCTTATTTAGATTTGGCAGGTGATCAGTTCTTAAAATGAGAATTTAAAAGCTAAGGGTATGATGTTTAAATTGCTGGCAGAAAAACTACATTAATTAATGAATTAATTCAAAAGTACCTATTGAAAATGGATATATAAGGTACTAAGGGAAATGCAAATATGTCAAATGATGGTCTAGTAGGAGAAACAGTATTCTTGATGTTTAATAAAATGTAGAAAGTTGTCACATAAGAGAAGTTTTAACATAGTAATATGGCAATTTAAAGAAAGAAATTATATTTTAAATATATTTAAAATTGAAAAACTGTTCATGTTAACTTCATGACTTTTGATGGGTAGTATATTCTACTCTCAAAGTTATTATAGCAAGGGGAATAGGTTAGTGATCACTGGAAGGATAAGGGAATAAATACTGTCACTGCACACTAGGGAAAGGTTTAAAATATTTTTCATCTTGAGGTGGTACATCATTACGGAAGAAACTGCTAACTGCCCACTTCCTCTTCTTTCTAGGCATACAGCTAGAATACATTTCCCAGTATCTCTTGTACTCCAATATAACCAGATAACTGAGTTTAGAAAATGGAATATGAAAGGAAGAAATGCATGTCATTTCTAGGCCCCCATCAAAGTTTCTCTTCTATGTTTGTCCATGTTTCTCACACTTCCTTTTTTTTTTTTTTTTTTTTTTGGCTGAGATGCTGACACCCTAGTTAACCATGAAAGCTACTTGTTAAAGATGACAAAGTCACTATCAGTCTAAGTTCCTGATTCACCACATAGAAGTCAATGACATGGAGAAGTTTTCCTTTCAACCTGTACACACACCTATAATTGCTACATAAGAAATAAATAAAATTATTTTCCACTAAAATTTGAAGGTCTAGTTGTTTGTGCAAACTAACCTACCATAACTAACACAATCATATTTGAATATGATTCTGTGTATTCATGGGACTTGGAGATAAAGTGAATAACTTGACAAGAGGTAAGTAAAAAGTGAAAGTACATAATCAGATAATTTAATCTGGTATTTCTTTCTGAAGAAGAATATATATCAAGGAAAAGTGATACATTTTTATAATTAAGAAGTTATTCAAGCTGGGCGTGGTGATGCATGCTTGTAATCCCAGTACTTGGGAGGCTGAGACATGAAGGTCACAGGTCCTTGGCCAGCCACAGGAACTTAGTGAGACCCTGTTTCAAAAGTAAAGAATAAAATGGGGCTGGGAGTGTAGCTCAGAGGTAGAATGCCCCTAGGTTCCATCCCCTGTATTACACACACACACACACACACACACACACACACACACACACACACACAAAGAGGTTATTCAAGGTTTTATGTGGCCAAAAGTAGAATGACTACTTTTTCAAGAATCTTTTTTCACCTTTGGAAATTCATTCTGAATATATTCCTTAGAATTCAACATACCTATGTAACTGAATGAACCTATTCTGTTTTTCACCAACCTATTTTTGCTAAGTGATAATGATGAAAGCACTGTTCATCTACACCACCAAATTCACCTGGACATTCATATTTGAGATATAAACTGAACCCCTAATGTTAATGAAGGCAGATGTCTACCACCCTGACAGCAGCAACTTGTAGGTATTCCTACTCACTTATTAAAGAGGACTTTGATACATGACTCATGATTTCTTCAGGGCCCCAAATTATGTCAGAAAAAAAACTCATTCGAGTAGATGGTTCATCTAATACCTTAGCCTCAAAGTTCTCTGATATCCTAACTTCAAAATTCTATAACTATCCTATATCACCCTATAGTTAGAATAGCTCTATCTCTTGATCTATTGTGCACTGCTAGAGAAACATTATAGCCAATGTCAATTTATGAATCCCAAGTTATTTTCTCTAGTTTCACAGAAAGATTCCTTCTTTCCTATAGAACTAGGGGGAAGTCGAGGTGAGGTAAAGGTAAACCTAGTCATGAAGAAGTAGTAAATTTAATTCGCCTCCTCTTGCCTGAGACAGGGTATAGTGGGATGCACTGCAGGTAGAGTGAAGCTCCCCCCCCGCCCCTGCCTTTTTTTCTTTTGGTACTGGGGACTGAACCTAGGGACATTCAACCTCTGAACTACACTCTGCAGGCTCTCACTAGTAGGTTGCTGACAGTCTCATACTGCAGAGGCTGCCCTCAAACCTATGATCCTCCTGGCTCAGCCTCCCAAGCACTGGGATTACCAGCATGTCCTAGCCTGAGTGAAGTTCTTAATGTCAAATAGCTGTTATGTTATAAAAAATGGAGTTATCGGAGACATGTAAATAAGATTGTGAAAAACATTTTCCTTGTGCATGCTTCAGTTTCTCAAAGGTTTATACCTAGATAGGTTTTGTGGGGTTTTTTTGCGGTACTGAGGATTGAACTCAGGGGCATTCTACCTCCGAGCTATACCCCTAGCCCTATTTTTTTTATTCTTTATTTTGAAACCGAGTCTTACTAAGTTGTGAAACCGAGTCTCACTAGGTGGCTGAGGCTGGCCACGAACCCAGATCCTCCGGTCTCAGCCTCCCGAATGCTGGGATTACAAGCGTGCGCTACCACGCCCGGCTTCCTAGATAGGTTTTTGTTTTGTTTTGTTTGGCAGTGCTGCGGATGAAAACACACAGATGCATGTATGCTAGGTAAGTGCTCTACCACTGATTTATAGCAGCAATTTTAGATAAAATTTTTGAATTAGCAGACATGTGAGTCTTTACTACAAAAATATCAGTCTACTTTTAGAATAATATGTACATCTACTAACAGAGTATGAGAATTTTTTGTTGCTTCACATCATTGCCAACAGTTGCTACTGTTGGTATTTTCACCAATCTAATTGGTAAGAAATGGTGCCTACTGTGGTTATAATTTGTATTTTTCTATTATTAAGGATGTGGTGCATGTTTTTTTACTGGTACATTGTAATTATATATCATAGTGAGGTTCTGAGTGACAAACACATACATGCGCACAGCATTCGTTGTGTGTTTACCTCCGGTTTCCACCCCACTCCCCTCTCCCAACAGATAGTCTTTACATGGATACAAGTAACTTCATGTATGAACAAAAGATTATTTTAATAGTTCACATCATCGGCTCTCACCTTTCTCTTCCCCCTCCCCCACCTATCTCTTCAGATTCCCCTCCCTTATTCTACTAGTATCTCCTCTCATACATCTGAGATCTTCTGTTTCCAACTTTCTCTCTAGCTTCCACATATGAATGAAAACATATGACCCTTCACTTTCTGTGACTGGCTAATCTCACTAAGCATAATATTCTTCAGTTCCATTCATTTTTCTGTAAATGATGTAATTGTGTTATTCTTTATGGCTGAGTAGAAGCCCATTGTGTGTACATACCATAATTTTGTGATCCATTCATGTGTTGATGGACACCTAAACTGGTTCCATAGTTTGGCTACTGCGAATTGAACTGCTATAAACATGGAAATGCATATATTTCTATAGTAATCTCATTTCGGTTTCTTTGGGAAGATCCCCCAAAGTGATAGCTTGGTCCTATGATGGCTCCATTCCCAGTCTTTTAAGGAACCTCCATTCTATTCTCCACAATGGCTGTACTAATTTGCAATAGTGTATAAGAGTTCTTATTTCCCTACATCCTCATTAGCATTTATTGTTGTTCCTATTCTTGATGATTACCATTCTAACTGGGGTTAGATGGAATCTCAATGTTGCTTTGATTTGCTTTTCCCTGATTACCAATGATGTGAACATTTTTTCATATATTGGCCATCTGTATTTCTTCTTTTGAGAAGTATCTATACAGATCCATTAAACATTTTGTATTGAGTTCTTTGTTTCTTTAGTATTGAGATTTTTTAAGTTCTTTATATGTTCTAGATATTAATCCTCTATCAGGAGTAGCTGGTGAAGATTTTCTCCCATTCTGTAGGCTCTCTCTTTGGGTTCTTGATAGTTTCCTTTGTTGGACAGAAGCTTTTTAACCTTATGTAATCCCATTTATTTATTTTTGTTTTTATTTCCTGGGCTTTGGGGATCTTATTGAGGAAGTCTCTACAAGTGATATGTGTTGGAAAGTTGGTCCTATGCCCTCTTCTAGTCGTTGCAAAGTCTCTGGTCTAATTTCTAGATCTTTTATCAATCTTGAGTTAACTCTTGGACAGGGTGAGAGGTTGGGGTTTAGTTCCATTTTTCTACATATGGTTAACCAGTTTCCCCAGCACCATTTGTTGAAAAGGCTATCTTTTCTCCAGCATCTACTTTTGGCCCCTTTGTCGAAGATCAAGTTGCTATAGTATGAGGATTTGTTCCTGTATCTTCTATTCTATTCCATTGATCTGTGTTTGTTTTTGAGCATCTTTTCATAAAAGACTGAGAGAGTTTATCAGTGACTTTCATTATTAGAAGAACTACATATTACATACTGTAAGACATATAAATTCTTTTTTAATGTATTTTTATTGGTATATTGTAATTACGTATCATAATCAGGTTCAGAGTGACAGAAACATACGTACACACAGGATTTGGTGTGTGTAAAACATATTCTTTTAAACATATATTCTTCTAAAGTTTCACTTATAACAGGTAGGACTCTAATCTACCTGGATTATGATGATAATCTGACTACAACATGAAGTAAAGATTTATTTTTCCTACACAGAATACTTTAATCACGCTCTATTGCTTTATATATCATTATTGTTCAATATTTGAAATTCAGCTTAACACCTTTTAAAATAATTATTGGAATTGGCTCTATTTTCACTAATTTCTTCATCATCTCTTCCTGAATTCAACCCCTTCTTTTTTATGTTTACTTAATTTCTCTCTGATATACACACTTCAATAGTTCTTCCAATGACAAAAGATACTGACAAACTCTCCCAGGCTCTTATGGAGATGTGCTTATTATCATTCCTAAATTATAATTTACCTGGATATAGAAATCAAGTTGGCAGTTATTTTCTCCCAACATTTGGAAGATATATTCCACTGTCTTTTGGCTTTTCTCCCTTGCCATGATCAGAGTAATTAGGGTCTCTTTATAAATAATCTGTCCAGCCGGGCATGGTGGCGCACGCTTGTAATCCCAGCATTCGGGAGGCTGAGACCGGAAGATCTAGGTTCGCGGCCAGCCTCAGCTACCTAGTGAGGCACTCCGCAACTTAGTGAGACTCGGTTTCAAAATAAAGAATAAAAAATAGGGCTAGGGGTGTAGCTCGGAGGTAGAACGCCCCTGAGTTCAATCCCCAGTACCGAAAAAAAAAAAAAAAAACATAATAAATAAATAAATAAATAAATAAATAATCTGTCCTGATTTTACAATTTCAGTACAATGTGACTAAATATAGATTTATTCATTTACTCTGCTTGGAACTTATAATTCTTGACTCTAAGGATTAATATCTTTGTTTCTTTCAGGAACTTCAGTCATTATTTCTTAGAATATTGTCTTTGCTACTCTATTCTTCCAGTCTGTAGCCCCTAATAGATGAATTTTAGACTCTCTCATTTTTCCATGTCTCTGAAGCTGTTGTAATATTTGCCATTTCTTTATCTCTGTGTTTTATATTCTATGAAGTTTCCTAAAATATCTTCCAGATTACTAATTGCGTCTTCATATTTTGTGCTGTCTAAACTTTCCAGCCTCCAATAGCAATATTTTAGCTCTACTGATTCTTTATTACAATCTATCCTTTTTCATACCATTTATTATGTTTTTAATCATTTTAAACATATTTAATTTACAGACTCAATCCTATTGATTCTGTTTACAGACTCTTATTCATAAAACTTCACGTGTTTTGTACTTTGGGATTATACATCCATCTTCCTCCAGACTTATCTGTAAGAATTAATTATTGTTAGTGTTCAGTGCTCAAGGCATTTCCCTCTAACGCAGTTGTGTGTGTGTGTGTGTGTGTGTGTTTATATTTTTTTTCCTGTCAGCTATTTCTGCTATTTCTCTGCTTAGATAATATAAACGTTAACTCTAAGCTAACATGAGGTGGAGCCCTGGCAGATATCTTCAAGTTTTCTTGTCATCAATTTTAACTGGGGGGGAGGATTTCTTTTTTCTAGTCTATCGTTTTCATAAGAATACTGGCTTAAGGTAGAGTGGTATTTCAGCTCAGCTTCCTTGGACAAAGTAAGTCTTATTTCCTGTCACCACATGGGAATTAAGATCCTTGTCCTTAAGATTCCAGGAATACCCACTGCTCCCCTAAGTAAGCCACAGTTCACACACTGTTCTAGTTATTAGTTTCCTCTTTTATTTCTGCCCCTGACAATTTCTCTCAAGTTCTTGTGAATACACTATGATATTTAAAATTGCATTTAAAGGCTTTCTATGACAAGATTATATACTATGCTATATTGCGAAAACCTGAAGTCTAAATCATTAATTTCACTAAATGGGTATTCGATAACTTATTTTTGAGCATTTCATTAAAAGTCATTTTCCAAACACAATATTCTTCACCTAACAAATACTGAGAGAGTCTATGATTTACTCTCCAATTTTTCCTTAAAAAGAGAGTGAGCCCAGATTTTTTTAGCTAGGTACAAAAGCGTACAAAAATATTCCAGTTTCTCAGGCTTTACTGTAATAAGATAGGGTCAAATGATTTAAATTTTTTGATAGTGAAATATAAAGTGGTTTTTGAGATTTACTGAAAGGTCAATAAAAAGATGCTGACTTAACTCTATAGGACACAGGTAAGAAAACAAACCCATTAGGGAGCCAGTCTGTTCTCTTATAATTAAGAAACATTGCTATAGAATATATTTGAATTATACAGTGACCATTCAAAAATGTCAGTTTCTCTGTAGATTCTAAGAAATTCCTTCCTGAATAAAATACATCACCAAAATATAGAAAAGATATGTTTCCAAAACTTCTCTATCAGACTGTAATCAAACAAATACCTGTAACTATCCCAGTACTACTTCTGTTTTTATGTATCTGACTACTCAAAGAATCTTTCTCTGGTTTCCATATCCTTCCAATTTTTATCACTCTACTGAAGATGTTCAACCCAATTTATGACTCTAGCCACATTCCAAATTCTGCTGGTTGAGGAATGTTGGTATAAAACCAAAGATATAAAGTACTGCTCTCCTATAATTTGTTAATTTGTTCTCAAGAACCTTGAGAAGTATATATCCTTGCCTAAGGTTTTATATAAATTTAAAAATAACTACTGTAATTTAAGGATAAGTTCTAGACCATAATTATTTGGTGATATATATGTGTCCAATTTTTTGTTATCTATTTAATTCACAACAGCACCCAGTATTTATACCTTTGACACAAAATTTAGAATATTGATGAAGTATGGTTTTAACTTTCTCTCCAAATAACATATCTTGACTTTCATGTGTTAAGTCCATATGATAAAAACTTGAATCAAAATTCTTACTTGACTTTCATCGTAATCACCAGAACTAGCAGATCAGAGGGAACATGACAGACTTGTGTGATGGTACATCTGTACAGTACTGGACCAAGAGGTTATTAAGAGAGTATTCTTCATAGCCCTAATGGTACTTATAGGGCTGCGCTAGCTCATTAAAATTCATTTTCTGTTGGGCATAATGGCAGATGCTTGTAATCCCAGTATTTGGTAAGCTGAGATAGGAGGATCACAGGTTCAAGAACAGTCTCAGCAATCCAGAAAGACCTTGTTTCAAAACAAAAAATAAAAGAAGGGCTGGGTTGGATAGCCTGGAGGTAGAATATCCCTGAGTTCAACTCCTAGTACTGAAAAAAAAAAAAAAAAAGATTTTTTTTGTGACTCTACAACATATAGGAAAATATAAGTAACTGTCAAATAAAAATACAAATATAGATGATAAAGAAGATTGAAGGTGGGGAAAAAAAGAGTGTGTTCTTTACCATGAGGACATAAGATTCTGATGTGACCCATTTATTTGGATAGGAAGCAGTACAGAGAAGGCCATGCGACAACGAAGATTGAATTCAGAAAAGGAGTAACATTCAGGTCACCCTGCTCGCCATTCACCATAAACCTAGTCCAAAAGCTGCCTATTATCATCCTTATGATTATATCATTAAGCTTGATGACAGTAATATCTCAAAATATTTCTAATTTCCTGAGAACAACATATGTATATGGAAAATTACAAGTCACATCCCATTGTCAGATTGGTAAGAATAAATATAAAGTGGTTGGAATAGGTTGAGATGATCCTATTTGAATAGAACTAATTCATACAAGAAATACAAATGGTCAATAAATATATGAAAAATGTTCAGCATCAGTAGCAATCAGAGATGCAAATCAAAACTATCCTGAGATTTCACCTAACCCCAATTAGAATGGCAATCATTAAAAAGATAAACAATAAATGCTGGCAAGGATGTGGAGAAGTAGGAACTCTGATACACTGTGGGATTCCAAATTAGTACAACCACTTTGGAAAACAGTGTGGAGGTTCCTCAGAAGATGGGAATGAACATACCTTATAACCCAGATAAACCGCTCCTAGGGATCTACCCAAAAGAACTGAAACCAGACTAACACAGTAATGCATGTATATCTATGTTTACAGCTGTACAATTCATAATTGCCAAACTATGAAACCAGCCAAGATGCCCATCAACAGATTAATGGATTACAAAATTATGGGATATGTACACACAATGGAATTCTACTCAGCCATGAAGAACAAAATATGTCATCTGCAGGGAAATGGAAGGAACTGAAAAATATTAAGTTAGATTAGTCAGTCACAAAAAGTGAAAGGTCGAATGTTTTCCCTAATATGCAGAAGCTAG
Organism: Graphiurus murinus; assembly: GCA_004027655.1. Lineage (NCBI taxonomy): Eukaryota > Metazoa > Chordata > Mammalia > Rodentia > Gliridae > Graphiurus > Graphiurus murinus. The sequence continues at coordinate 20,277 of PVLC010017271.1, forward strand.
AGAGAAAATGGGATACAGGAGAAAATTCAGACAAAGGAAGAGAAACCTTAGTGGAGTGAAGAGCCTAACTGAGGGAGATGGAAGTGGGGAGGAAGACTTGACATGGGCATGATGTATATACACAAACTAATCAAGGCCAATCACTATGTTGAGCACAGAGAAAGTAGGGAGGGAGAGGAAATGGGCTGGGAACTGGGGGAAGACTCACCAAGTTCTGTGTGCACGTATGCCTCTATTACCCTGTACTTCATCAAGATGTATGATTACAATGCACCAATTAAAAAAAAAAAAGAAAGAAAGAAAAAGAACTCTTTTATGAACACCCTAGTAATGCTAGCCAACTAAATGATACAGCACTAAAGTACCACATTTTACTTAGCTTAAATAAGTACGTCACAGAAAAAAAGGTAAAGGCTTCTCACAGGAGAAGAAAATTATAAATCTAAAAAAATCCTGCCACAAATAACTAGGCATTTGCATTAATGTTAGATAAGGACTTTAATAGAGCTTGTTGGAATGACTGATTGATGGATTGATTGATTTTCTGGTACTGGAAATTGAACACTGGGGTATTCTACCTCTGAGCTATACCTCCAGCCCTATTTTATTTTTATTTTGAAAGAGTCTCACTAAATTGCTGAGGGCCTCACTAAATTGCTGAGCCTGGCGGTGAACCTCCAATCCTCCTGTCTCAACCTCCCAAGTACCAAGATTACAGTTGTACACCACGATATCCAGCTATTTTATTTATTATTAATAATATTTTTTCTTTTTTGCAGTGCTTAGGACTAAACCCAAGACCTTGCACATGTACTACTGAGCTATTCTTCCACCTGTCTGATATTTTGAACACATTTTACTCTAACAAGAGTGTTTTCACTACATGAAATAAAGTTCTCAGTGTTTGGCACAACAATTATAGGAGATCAGTGAGATCTACTATTCTATAGTTAAAACTTGCCTATCAAGCTTAAACAAAAAGAATAAAATCTGCATTGTATTATAAGATGGGTGCATTTCCTATGTAAGTTAAATATCATGGGTTAAAAAAAGAAAGTATTAGTTAGATCTGATTACTAAGGTTTATACATCTCCAAAAAAGAGACAACATAAACAGCTTACAGATTACAACAGCAAAACTTGTGACAATGTAAGAACACTGCATTTCAAGAGCAAGTTAAAAATTTACCTAGTGAGGCACTCCGCAACTTAGTGAGACCCTGTTTCAAAATAAAGAATAAAAAACAGGGCTGGGGGGTATAGCTCGGAGGTAGAATGCCCCTGAGTTCAATCCCCAGTACCCCAGTACCTCAAAAAAAAAATTTATTTATCATTTAAAAGCTCATACTTAACCTTGCAAATACAAAGTATTACCAAATTAAAAGATTTCATGGTTTTCTAGTTTTTTAATAGTGGCTATTTCAATAACCCATTCCCCCCCCCCATAGTACTGGGGATGGAACCCAGGCCATTCTGCCTCTGAGCTACACCCCCAATCCTATTTTATTTTGAAACAGGGTCTCACTCTAAGTTGCTGAGGATGGCCTTGAATCTGCAATCCTCCTATCTTGGCCTCCCAAATACTTGTATTACAGACTTGCACCACCAAGCCTGGCTCAATAACCCACTCTTACCCAAATCTCTATCATGGTTGCTGCACACATTTCTTTATTTTGTTCTCAGAAGATGACATCAACTTCTATTTCACAGAACAAATAGAAACCATCAAGCAAGAACTCCTTTAACTGCTTGCTACTAAACATGTATATAATTGGTTTCCTCCCATCCCTTCCTCCTATTATAGTCAAAGCAGCATCACTCCTATTATCTAAGATTAAACCCTTCACTTGTGTTTTAAGTTTTATCTACCAGTCCAAACTGGCTCCTTGGCAAATCAATTATCTTCCATTTCAAGTTTACTCTTATCTTCTATTTCCTTTAAGTTTACTCTTTCTTTTAGCATTTAAACATCACTGAAGGTCTTCTATCTTAAAAATTAATTCTATGTCCCTCAAGCTACCACCCTTTTTCATCCCTCCTCAGAGCCAAATTCTTTCCCGTCAACACCATTATACCTTTTCTTACCTTCACTCTCAGTTTATCCAATTGTAATCTGATTTTCACCTCCAAGTTCTTACCAGAATCACTCATGACCCCTTAAACCCAATGCACACTTTCTATCCTCATCTGAGTTGACCTCCTTGGGTAGCATTAACTACAACTGGTAGCATTAACTACAATTGACTACTTCTTCCATGACCCTTCTGGTCTTCTTTGCATCTGTCTGGACCTTACTTCCAAGGTTTTGCAGAGTTCCCTTTCTCCTTCAGTCCTTTAAGTCACTGATGCTCACCAGGCCACTCTCCCTAGGTGCTTTTCTCTTCTCATTTGACATATCCAGTACTATGTCATCCATTCTTCTGACTCTGAATACTTGATTTTCAAATCTATTGCTACAGATTTCTCTCCTGAGCTTCTGACCCTAAGTATCCAACTAGAAAATTTACTCCAGTTCACTCCTCTTTCTTTACCTAATAATTCCTACTCACCCTTCACGTTCTAGCTTGGATGTTACTTCCTCCAGGAAGCCACATTTATGGAAAGTTGTATGACCTTCCCATGTGCTCTCATGATATACTCTATTTTTCCCATGATGTCCTTTTATCATAACACATTAATTATTCTGTATCCTCACAAGATTGTAAACACCAAAGTATATATATTTTATTTCATCAACCACTAAATTCCAAGTACCTACTTATACGTCCATAAATATTCTTTGAATAAAGTATCTGAATGAACAAAAGGGTAGGTGGATAAATAGATGGGCTACTATGCTTCCAAATGGATCCTGAAATAAAAGATTTTATTATTATGGCTGTGAAGTTAGAAGAAACTGGTTGACACAAGTCTTTTTTAAATATTAAACATTTAGAGTTGGAGAATGTAGTGGTAGAATATGTATTTAGCATGTGGGAGACCCTGGGTTCAATCCTCAGCACCAAGAAAAAAAAATCATTTAGATAGAATCATGCTCTCTAACATAAATGATCTTCCAATTAACCTAATGTGTATTATTTAAAAAGAGAGAAAAGTGAAGAATGAGGGAATTAAAAGGGCCATTTGATGACAGAACTTCCAACTTGATAACTACTAAAAACTTGGGAAAACAAGTATGGGAATCAAGTGTTCAACAATTTAGATATGTAATTTTACATATGCAAACAACTCAAAATAAGAAAAACATTAAAGCATTTGACTAGCCACTAATGCTCAAAGATTAAGGATGTCTTCAAAGAAAATCTTTTTGCTTATTATTTGCTTACAGTGAGGGAAGAAAAAAATGTATGCACTTTGTACCTGTTATTTCATGAAACTGTAATTAGGTATAAATTTCACATCTATTAATACTATCAAAATTAATCCTCTAAGTCTTTAGTCCTCATGGATAACACAATGAGGTTACAGACATTCATTATTCTGCCTTCTATTAAGATATTTAGATTATATTTCCAAATGTCTTTAAAAGTCAAATGCAGGGTTACCTTCTTTCAGGGACCCTAAAGAATTATGAGAATTTTTAAATTTATAATTTATTTTTAGATTTTAAATTAATTCATTAAATATGAATTTATTAATTTCATGATATAAGGCTTATGTGATATAATGTGGGTAATGAATGAACTCTCCCTCAAAGAAGCTTAAAAATTTTAGGGTTAAAATGATAAGTATGCAAAGAGATGCATAATTGGCTTGACAATAATTTTACAAGATAGACATATATATCATGTTGCATCCACAAATATACAATAAAATTTAGGATTAATATAATTGCTTTAATGGTCCAAAATGTCTTCTTTAATCAGTAGGCAGACAATGGCATTTATTTTTCAAAATTATTAGAGATAAATCAGTCTCTCTAAGATGGCAGCTATATTATACTTAGTAGTTATAAACAGTCCAGCCCAAAATTACATACACAGAATTATATGTGAAAATCAATTAGGAAGTCACATTATACCCAAATTTATTTGAGTTTCAACTCAAAATAGAATTCAATATTTATATAGTTTTTAGTGCTTTAAGGCTAAAACTTTAAGGTTCTAAGAAAAACCTTGTCAGCATCTCTTTATATTATTAATACAGTTCAAGGCCATGGTTTGCTGAAAATTTTTGGCAAGCCAAACTTGCACAATTAAAATAAATACGGTGTCACATGATTTGGTCTCCCAAAGCCTGGAATTTTGACCTTGACTGAAGTCTTCCCAATTGTAATGCTATAAATACTTTAGCTAAGCAAACTATTGAACTATTAATTCTTGTGGAATGTGGTTGTGCCTTTTAATGTGTATGTTCCATACAAATATTTAAAGTTAGTTTATTTAATTCAACAAATATTTATTGTGTCTACCAGAGCTAAGCCCTAATCTGAGGCAATGGAGATATAAGTGACAAAGACCAACCAACACAATGCTTTTCCTTGAAGGACAAAGACAAAGAACTAACAGATAGTTATAAGAAAAGTTATTATCCAAAAGTATAGAACAAGCATGAATATTTTAACAAATCTATGAAGTCAGTGAAGGCCCTGTCATAAAAGTTTAGAACTACCATCTTTAAAATAAAACTCCTCAAGGCTATGGCAACAAAATCGCATTTCTATAGGTTACTGTTGTTCATTCTATCAATTAAATTATAACACATGCAGGTTAATTTTTATGCCCAGCATAAAAAAGAAGCTTTGGAAGTCAAAAGTTCTTATAGTTTTAAACACTGAAAGGAATAATTTCAGCTGGGCGTGGTGGCACATACTTGTAATCCTAGTATTTGGGAGGCTGAGACAGGACAATCAAAGGTTCAAGGACCCTATGAGTAAGAAGGGTAGTGAGACTCTCAGAAACCTAGAGAGACCTTATTTCAAAAATAAAAAGAGAGCCGGGCGTGGTGTAATCCCAGCATTTGGGAGGCTGAGACAGGAGGATCCAGGTTTGTGGCCAGCCTCAGCTACCTAGTGAGGCATTGCGCAACTTAGTGAGACCCTGTTTCAAAAATAAAGAATAAAAAATAGGGCTGGGAGTGTAGCTCAAAGGTAGAATGCCCCTGGGTTCAATCCCCGGTACTGCAAAAAGAATAAAAAATAAAAAATAAAAAGAGAGCTGGGCTTTGTAGTGCATGCTTGTAATCCCAGTACTTGGGAGGCTGAGACGGGAGGATCCGGGTTCGCAGCCAGCCTCAGCTACTTAGTGAGGCCCTCTGCAACTTAGTGAGACCCTGTTTCAAAATAAAGAATAAAAAATAGGGCTGGGGATATAGCTCGGAGGTAGAATGTCCCTGGGTTCAATCTCTAGTACCACAAAAAATAAAATAAAATATATAAATAGAGGGCTGGGAATGTAACTTGGAGGTAGAATGCCCCTGGGTTCAATCTCCAGTACCAAATAAAAAAAATAAAAAAAAGAAGATAAAGAAAGGAATCATTTCTATAAATATAGGCAAATCAAATAAACAATATGAAGTAGCAGCATAGGTTTAGAATAATGTATCTGAAAAGTGACAGATTGATCCCGAGTTTCTTTCAACCACTCTGAACTCAAATTGCACTAAAATCACAGTAAAGAAACTTTTTAAAAAGTTTAAATACACAAGGACTAAGAACAGAAAAAAGGAGAGGAAATTAAAACCATCAAGAGAACTCATCAAATTTTGGTAGATAGGCAACAACCAAACTTGAAGAGATGGAGGAGTAATAACTAAGCAGAGTAGAGGTACTACATGGGTACTACGAAGATTAAATGGAAGTAAGGTATTTCCTGCATAAAACCCCAGAAATGACAAGGCTTTGGGACAGAAGGAACTATGAAGGCAGTGTAAATGATGGGACTAAAAACAGAGGATTAGAAAATAATATATACTATATAAGGATAGTATCAAATACTTTCCCAACACACATGCTCTTACACGTATGTGTACATGTGCTTGCATCCAAAAGATTACTGCTCCTCCAACCTCTCCAGTTCTTTGGAGAAGCTCAATGAGACCAAAGAAGTGCTACAAAATACAGGTGCTGCTCTAATGAAAAGTATGGGTCACTTGATGAAAAGCCTTGTTCATGTACAAAATGAGTGGTGAGTGATTATCAAAAAATAGGCAACAACCATAGCATGTAAGGACAACCTCCAAAATGAAAATTACAACTTATAAAATCAAACAGGAATAAGAAAAAAACCTGAAAGAAACCAAATGCACAGAGCAGAAAACAAAACTATAATTTATATCCTTACAGGAAAAAGAGAAAATATAGGCCATGAAACAAAATAGAATGCCTGTAACACAGGAACATCAGAGAACACAAAGTGGTTCTTTGAATTAAAAATCTAGGTTGACTAAAATTTAAAATTCATTAGAAGCCAGGCATGGTGGCGCACGCTTGTAATACCAGTACTTGGGAGGCTGAGCCTGGAGGATGTGGGTTTGCAGCCAGCCTCGGCTACTTAGTGAGGCCCTCCGCAACTTAGTGAGACCCTGTTTCCAAATTTAAAAAAAAACAAAAAACAGAACTGGGGTGTAGCTTGGAGGTAGACTGCCCTTGGGTTCAATCCCCAGTACCCCCCCAAAAAAATTCATTAGAAAGGTTAGAAGATAGTCAAAGAAATCGTCCATAAATTACCAACAAGATTTTAAAAACTGAGATATAAGATTAGCATTAAAATGAAAATTAAATTAAATTCAGACCACAGTTCCAGAATATAAAAGGAAAAAAAAAAACAAAAAACAGAAAAGGGGCCACGCATTGTGGCGCACGCTTGTAATCCCAGCATTTGGGTGGCTGAGACCAGAGGACCCGGGTTTGCAGCCAGCCTCAGCTACCTAGTGAGGCACTCTGCAACTTAGTGAGACCCTGTTTCAAAACAAAGAATAAAAAATAGGGCTGGGGGTATAGCTCAGAGGTAGAATGCCCCTGAGTTCAATCCCCAGTACCCCCCCCCCAAGAAAAAAACAGAAAAGGGGAAAATATTAAAGAAATAATGCAAGAATTTTTTTTTTTTTTTTTTTAGTACTGGAGATGGAACTCAGGGGCATTCTACCTCTGAGCTATACCCCCCCATCCTATTTTTTATTCTTTATTTTGAAACAGGATCTCACTAAGTTGTGGAGGGCCTCACTAAGTAGCTGAGGCTGGCCACAAACCCGGATCCTCTGGTCTCAGCCTCCTAAGTACTGATATTACAAGCTTGTGCCACCATTCCTGGCCCACAAGGAATTTGTACACAAAACTTTTAGATATGAATTTACATAATGAAGGAGCCCGTAAGTACCTGGAGCAATCAATGAAAAAACTGTCTACATCAAAGCTTATTATTGTGAAAATTTCAAACATCAAGGATAAAAAGATTCCAGAGAGGAGAAAAAAACACAAATATAAAAGGCACAACAATCAAAATGTAGGACTAGTGACTTGGGAAGGGTAAGACATAGAACTTTAGTATTATTTAACAAAATATAGAAAACAATGTACAGAAATTTTCATGCACACTAAACAATACTAATATAAGTAAAAACATAAATAAGTAAATAAATGGATAAAAATAAATTTACTGAATGCTTACGCTGTACCAGGCCATTCTGTTTTAAATATATTAACCCACATAATACCCTGTGAGACTTATTAGCCTCTTTTATAGATGAGGAAAGAGGCATTGAGAGGTTAAGCAATTTTCCCTATGCACAATGAGGCAACCAGTAAGTGGTGGAGTCTGAATTTTAGCTTCCTAAGAGGGGCCTTTAAAAAACACCATAATACTGGCTCCCAACTTTAAAAGTAAAATTAATTTTGGAAAATAAGAAAGCATTATGTGCAGGTTCCCAGATTAACTATGATAGATTAAAAGCTCCACCACACTTGTAATCCCAGTACTTGGGAGGCTGAGACAGAAGGATCGAAGGTTTGCAGCCTCAGCGACCTAGTGAGGCTCTCCACAACTTAGTGAGACTCTATTTCAAAATAAAGAATAAAAAATGGGACTGGGGGTGTAGCTCAGAGGTAGAATGCCCCTGGGTTCCATCCCCAGTACCACACATAAATACATACATACATAAAATAAAAATTCCAACATGAGCTGGGTATGCTTGGGAGACTTTAACAGGAGGATCAAAAGTTTGAGGCTGACTTCAACAACTTAGCAAGGTTCTCAGCAATTTAGCAAGACCTGTTTCCAAATAAAAAATAAAATGTGTTGGGGTATAGCTCGGAGGTAGAATGCCCCTGGGTTCAATCCCCAGTACTGTCAAAAAAAAGTTCTGACTTGTTCAGTTAGGACACAAGTTAAGGCTACTCTCCTTCCTAAGCCAAAAAAATTGCAGTGCATGGGGAGGAGGGGGCATTGAAAGTTGAGAGTATTTGCTAGCATCTTAAGTATTCATTGTATAAAAGTACCTTATGCTATGTGTCTGTGATTTACTGCTTGAAGAGGGCCCATAACGTAGATTCCCTAAACTAAATGCATCAACAACCTGCACCAAAATAGATCACCACTGTATATTTATACAAAGTATAAATGCCATAAAGTTTCATTGAAGTTGAAAACAGCACAGCTGCCTCTTTTCTAAATTATTTTTTACCTACGCCTTTCAGTTTTCTAGTCCTATAAGCAAAATTTCCCTAGACAATTTTCCTAGTCATTTATATGACTATTTATTAACTATAGCAATGTGACGAAAAATCATGTCCCTTTATTCACTCCTGCCTTACACTAAGTATCATGTAGTTGGCCTATGGTACCAACTACATGATACTTAGATATTTTCATGTGATGAAATGCCTCTATAGGAGTTAGCTTCATTCAGTTTCCTACCTTTGCCATCCTATCCATCTTCTGAATCACTGTATCTACTTAAAGGATTCTGGTATTTTGTTGTTTTGTTTTGCAGTACTGGGGATTGAACCTAGGTCCTCATGCATGCCAATGAGGCACTCTACCACTTAGCTACATGCCCAGTCATGAAATTTTGGTTTTTTCTTTTGTGTGTGTGTTTGGTGGTGGGGGGGGGGGGCGTTATACCTTTTTAAAATATTTTTCTTTCCTATGGTGTGTGTGTGAGTGTGTGTGTGTGTGTGTTGTGGTATTGGAGATTAAACCTAGGGGTGTCATGCATGCCAGGCAAGCACTCTACCACTGAGCTACATCCCCGGCCCACAACTTTCCTTTTGATTTATAAGGAGGCTACACAAGTCCAGTATTTCTTCTTTGGGGACTTCCAGCCATTACTAGAGTAACGGCTTTTGAAACCTTAGACTATTGCTTCAAAACATCCTACAGTACTGATCTCCTTAATCATATGTTCTTGCCCTGCTCTGTCTGGGTGTCCTTTCTCTCACACATGCAGCCCTCCACTTTCTGCCAGTCATGCTTTTCGTTTCAGAGTCGGTTTTATTTATGGGGAGAACCAGGTGAGAGGTGGTAGCTGTAGCAACTCTTAAGGTTCCAAAGCATGAATGACAGACAGCATCATGGCCTCCCACCACCTAGGTGAACAGATCCAGGGCTGCCTGGCCTAGATCTCAGATTCGACTACCAGAGGCTCCTCACCTGCGGCCGCAGTGCTCACAAGGCCTCTACAACCTCCAAAGCCCGGTGTCACGGTGGCCTACACACCATCGCTCCCCGCGCAGGTGGGATACCTGGCAGCCCAACTCTCGGGTGTGACCTGCAGGACGGCGGCGCGCGCACGCGCTCTCGCACCTACCGTCTCCTTGGCAGCGGCGACGGGGATGGGAAGCAGCCCCCGGCCGCGGGGCGGGTCCTGCGGCTCGGCGGCTGAGCTCTCGGAAGGGCCCCCGGACCCCAGCGCCCGCGCGGAGTCCGCTCTGGGGTCTCCGTACAGCTGGTAGCAGACGAAGCCGACGAGCCCCCCACCGGCCGCCGCCGCGATGCTCAGCTCTCCCCAGCGCCGCCGCCGCCGCCGCCTCCAAGCAGCCTCCGCCACAGCCCCCTCCTCATCCTCGGGGCTAGAGAAGGGCCGGCCGGGCAGGCCCGGGACCGTCCCCGCAGGCCGCCCCCACGATCCGAGGAGGGGCTGGTGCGGGGAGAGCGTGGGCGGCAGCCGTGGCGGCGGCCACAGGAGCTTCCGCAGCGCAGCCATAGCGGAGCCGCGGGCGCCGTAGCGAGAGGGAGCGGGAGGGAGCGGGAGGGAGCGGGAGGGAGGGAGGGAGGGAGGGGGCCCGAAACCTCGCGAGAAGTCGTGCGCAGCGGCTCGCGAGCCGAGAGTGACCTCGGCCAGGGCTAGGGCCAGGACCCTCCCCCAGGACCCTCCCGGCAGCCTGCACGTGGGGCCCGGGGCTCAGCGGATGGAGAGCCTGAGGGAGGCGCACGTCCTGGCCGCTCCCTGTCCCTGCGCCCAGCCCAACCGCACAGTCATAAATAACCGCGGGGGCACCCGGCGGCACCTGGCTGCGCGAGATGCCAGCACCGCAGGGTACAGCTGGGTCAGCGGATCTTGGAGGAACCCGGTGAGCGTGGGTGTCAGGCTTCCCTTGGCTCGCTGAGCCACTGGTTGCTCAGAGTTTTGGTCAGCACCGCTGTAACAAAGTCACAGCGCCTAATGGTACCCCGACCTGACACCGGGTCCTGGATAATTTGCAATTGTATCTTCACTTGTAGAACAAAGATAAGGTGTACAAATGTGGTTCAAGTCATCAAGATTGCAGATATTTATCCCAGTACTTGGGAGCCTGAGACAGGAGAATCGCAGGTTCGAGGCCGGCTTCAGCAACTTAGTGAGGCCCTCAGCAACTTAGACCTGTTTCAAAATAACAAAATAGAGCTGGGGGTGTAGCTTCGAGGTAGAATGCTACTGGATCCAATCTCCAGTAACACACACACTGCAGATTTTAGGTCAAAGCATGTATTAGAACTTTCAATGAGGGAAGGTTAATACTAACTTTTTTTTGATTAACATTAATTTTTTAGCATACCTATGTTCACTATAGATAGATGACAGACAGAGACATAGAAAAAATACAGATTTAGGTATAGATATGACTGTGAGATTACCAAATATTACACATGCAGTGTTTCCGTTAGAGATCATAATAGCTAAACATAACACCATAGATTTGTATATATCTAATAGATATTTGAAGTAGATCATATTTGACAGGTATCCAACAACATATCCCTCTTGTATAGGGTGTATTGTTCTTATAAAGTCTATTTCAGGTCACATTTCTCTATATTCATTTGAATGCTACAAAATTGCATGTATATTACAAAAGATATGTAAATCTACCCATTTCAAATGTGTCACATTTGTATAGAAGTATGCATGGTTAATATTTTTTATTTCTAAATAATAACAGTAAGAATATGTTATATATTAATATAATTGATCTTTCTTGTGTTTATATAGATAGATATAATACACTTGAGTGGTTAGACATTTGTATAGAAGTATGCATGGTTAATATTTTTTATTTCTAAATAATAACAGTAAGAATATGTTATATATTAATATAATTGATCTTTCTTGTGTTTATATAGATAGATATAATACACTTGAGTGGTTAGACATGCCGAAGAGTGCATGTATATGACATTGTCTATTTCAAGTCTGCCATCTTGAATATGTACTGATGTAGTATTTATTAGCCTTTATGCCATCTCGCTAGAACCCCGCATATATATTACATGACCTATGTAGTACCATGTTTTACATCCCTCTTAATAAACGGTTACATAGTTAGCCATTATGATTTCTGCCCGGAAAACTGCATTAATGTTACCTATGTAATGCTCTTTCACATCACACTTTGATACAGACATGTATGGTTGTATGCTTGGTTGTTTTGGTCTTTTGATAGAACACTACATGTATGGTACATTACGTATCTAATACAATCTTTTTCACTTCCCTCTTTTGTGTGCATACATATTTATATATGTATATGTTGTATTAATATAAATAATATTATATATATATTTTTTTCATTTGTAGAGTCATACTATCTAGTCTCCAGCTAGCTACATAGAATACTGCATGTACGTTACATTACCTAGGAAAAACAATGTGTTACAAGTCTCTCTCATGTATATATATATTCGGTTATATATTTAGTCAATATGACCTTTAGCATACCTATGTAATGCAATAAAAATAATATATATATATTCATTCATATGTATGCACGGACATATATAATATATATTTTTAGTTTCATGTGTTATCCTTTATGTTTTCTAGAGACAACACTGCATGTTTCTTACATTACCTATGTAGTACAAATGTATAATAGATTTCAGTCTTATGTGTATACATACCATTTTGTGATTCACCATGATGATCTCTATTTGACACCTACATATTTGATACATATATACATATACACAGTTGTATATTTAGCCATTATGAACTCTAGCTGGAACACTGCTTGAACATTACATGTTACGAGCGTTTGTAATAAAGTCTTTTTCAATTCTTTGAGTTTTGTACATATATAGATAGATAGTTACATGAATATATAGTCAATTTTATTCAAAAGTATCTAATTCAGATCACTCTCCTGCATATATATATGAATATACATATACATATATATGAATATATATTTATATATCATGATATTCAGAAATAATGCATCTATTTAGATTACCTATTACCTAGCATTGCCTATGTAATACACTCCAGTTCAAGTCTGGTTTTATTTGTATAATGCCTTACTATCTTGTCTCCAGCTACATAGAATACTGCATGTATGTTACATTACATAGGTAAAAAAATATGTTAAAAGTGGTGTTATCCATTATGTTTTCTGGAGACAACACTGCACTTATCTTCCATTACCTATATAATACAATGTATAAGAGATTTAGGTCTCATATGTATACATACTTTTTTGTGATTAGCCATGATGATCGGTATTTGATACCAATATCTTTGATACATATACACAGTTGTATATTTAGCCCATAGGATCTGTAGCTGGAACACTGCTTGAATGCCGGGAGCCAGCCCTCAAAGAAGCCGTACAGCCTGGGGGGTCCCTCGTTAGGTGGGGATCGAGACGAGGTCGAGAGCGAGTGAGAGTACGCTTACACACCATGTATGTTAAGACGCATCTGTTTTAATTCATCTCATGAGTGATATTTATGCTCATTACAACAAGGTATACAAAAAAAGGAATTTTTTTTTCTTTTTTTATTGTAATAATTCGTGCTTTGTATATATACATTTTTGTTAGGTACAAATTGATAAAGACAAATGTGCACACATTTCTCATCTGACCCTTTCCCCAATTCCCACCCCGCTCCCTCGCCCTCCCTCCCTCTTAAGTTCAGTTCAGTGAGTGATCTTGATATAATTGTGTAAGTACATCATGTGCCTTAGTGTCGGGGGCCTAGTTCCGCGGGCTAGACCTCGCCTATAGATGGCGCCTGGCAGAGTGCCAGAAGCAGCTGCAGGTGAATAACATCCTAGGGCTGTGCCACGCCAGAGCGCATGCACCAGCACGCCCGACTCGTGGCCGGGCCAGGTGAGAGCTGTATGAGACACCTCGTGGCTTAGACCCGGTGCAGCTATAAAAGCCTCCACCTCTCGCATAGAAAGAGTGTGGCTGAAAGAGCTGCTGGGGAAAGGCTGGTTGGGAAGTTGCTGGGCTGGGAAGTTGCTGGGAGAAGTTCTGGGAGGAATTGGTTGGGAAGAAGAAGCGGTTGGGAAGAGGTTGGCCGGGTTGCTGGGGAAGTCCTGGGAAGAAAGATTGTGGGTTGCTAGTGGAAGACGGGTTGT